>NW_025904068.1:0-17631 GCF_018835915.1 Vigna umbellata
AGTTTTTCAACTGTTATCAGTTGCCTTTAAGCTTCTGTGCTTCAGAATTAATTATTAGGGATGCTAGGAATTGTATGAACTCGTAATTAAGGATAGGCCTTCTTGCAAGGTGATTTAGAGAGTGTCATTAACATTGATGAAAAGAATGATGAATTCCTAAAGTATATGAGAGTGGATAAGATGAAATTGATTATCCCAACAACATACTCATCCATCTAATTCCTTCAAGTGTTTGTGTTCATCTTTTCCATTGATCAAAACTCATGCATACATGTTTACTTATTGCCTTTTACATTTGAAACCTCAAGAATTTGTTCACAAGTCTTAAATAATCAAGAAATCATATAACTAACTAGGCTGTGAGTCCTTTGGGAGAACGATACTTGGTCTTACCGAGTTTATTACTTGATACGATTCGGTCACACTTGCCAAGGGTTAAACAAGTTTTTGGCGCCGTTTTTCGGTATTCATAAATTTGTCATCAGTTCCCTCTTCATTGCGATAACCATCCGCCTCTGCCCCGAACAGGATCAACGCCGCTCCTCCTGGCCGGCCAAGCACTACGCCAACGTTGGAAGCGTCGCTGCCCTTCACGGCCCTCCTATTTTTTGGAACGATGATGGATAGTAGGGATGTGGGAGAAGAATTGGTGCAGGAAGGATAAAGCTGTGTAGTTTATAAAACTCGTTCCAAATCAAGTCTGCACACCTGCAAAATTCCACAATCCAACAGCAAAAAGGATAGCACTTGCAATTGAAATTTCAATTCAGTAAAAATGAGTATATGAGCCTAAGTGCAACAACTCATGTTCTAAAACTAAATTTGATGTTGTATCACTGCCGTATATTACTTTGTTGTATCAGATTTCAAAAACAATTTTTTTTACACAAGCAACAAAATCACCAGTTCAATAATATCAAACAACATGTAATATAAGGAGTGTTTGCCTAATTAATCACAATTAATGAACCAAACTGGTCAAAACAAATTGCACAACTATCCAAAACCAGATAACTAAAAGGCTTAAGAAATCTGAAATGGTCAAATGTGGTTAGTTTCAAAGGCTGCACAAAATTTGGCTAGTGAAGATGCCCAAATTTTCATTATTTTTCTTGTTGAAATGTTGCTGGAATAGTGGCAATTTCACTTGTTGGTCAACACTCTCATGCTACCATTCAACCCCCTTTCCACTCCCTAAAATGTTACCTTGGTAGGGATGGTTACTTAGGCTTAAAACTCCAATATGACATAACAGGACCAATGAAATAAGCCAAAACAAAGACCAAACAAAAGTAAATTCACTGCACCAAAGTTCTCAACATAACAAATTTGGAATGGACATTCTAGAGGTCAATAAATGCAAAATCAAATGATGCTAGGAGTTGAACAATAGTAGGGACACAAAAGGAACCTAAGAAAGGTTCTAGAATGGATTAAACAAGCAAAGAAATCAAAATCACAGATCAAAACACATCCAGAATCAAATTGTTTGATATTTTGCAAAGTGTTTGATAAAATTCCTAAATGAATTTCAAATTTTGAATTTTTGAGTTTTACGGCCTCTAATATGGATTGCAAGGTTCTATACGCTTTATATCACTCGATTTTACTTCTTTTGATCATTTAATTTCGATCTAAACACTAAACCAGCTTTTTCCACAATCCAGAAATGAATTTGAAGAAGAAATACCAAAACAATGGTTGGAATAGCTATTCTGCACCAGAAAAATGTCCCTGGTTTGGTGGTTTAACACTCAATTTCGTATGGAAGTGATTCAAAAGCACAACTGAATGTTTAAGCAACTTTCTTTAATGATTTGAAATGTGTCTAAACTCTGAAATGAGTTATAAATCGCTTGCAACTCAAAATCATTACTCCACTAACATTTTTTAACCCAAAAATTGATGGTTTAGAATGCAAATTTTCACATAGGCCAGGATATGATTAAATGAACTGTGCTAGAAAGTTTCAAACATCAAATTAAACTTGTTCAAGATTTCCAACAGCACAGAAACAACATAAACTGAAATCACACCTTGTTATGGCCAATTATGCAGTAAAACATTCCATCACACCACCAAAATCAGGTTTCCAAGAATCAAAAGGTTTAAGCAATAGTGAAAATGACTCAAAGAAGTATGAATGCACTGAACTAAGCTAGAATTAGAATGCTTAGTATGACCAAACTCAGAATAGACCAAACAAAGAATATTAGCACGGTGAATAGCTGGAATTAAAAACTGAACAGTGAGATGCTATTAATTGTGAGCAACCAAGTTATGCAAATTGCATTTCATTGCTTGTAATGGTCTGCTACACTTTTAGCAACCTTCAACAACATCAACCAAGTTGGTATAAAGGCGGTGTTGGCGTCTTACAAGAAGGAAAAGAGGAGGCCGTTATTGAAGAATAATGATCCCAAGTGCTACTATCTTCACTACTCTTCTTTCGCCCTTCAAAGTAAATAGTAACCTTGGATCTTATCTTTCTCTTCCTACAATTCGTTTCAGTGATTGATGAATTATTTTGAGGTGCAGGTTTGAAGGCTGATGAAAAGTTAATGAATTTGGGATCAAGGAATTTTTCTTCTATGCTTAAAGCCAACGTCTTCTTCTTGCTTTGAGAAAGAGAATATGGCAATTGATTCTACATTTCCTTAATGGTGTTTGTTCCTCTCGTGCTTTAGATTGTATCCATGAACACCATATCAAATATTTCTCCGGCCACATCAACAGATGAAACGATGAGCATGGGGATTTTAGGTGAGGATGGAGATGAACAAGAGAGAGAAAAAGTTGAATAGGAGAGAGAAAAAACTGCAAAGCAGAGGAGAGAAGAGAAAAAGTATGCTACATCAGCATGAAGTTAACGGCGTTGTTGCCCATTTAACGGACAAGACTGAAGTCATGCACTTTTCATAACATAGTGATGGCAACCCCTTTAGGGACTTCCCATCCAAAGAAGTATCAACTAAAACTAAGACTAAAGAAAGGGAAGTAGAATAAAGATTGCTAAAGCTCTTTCCTTATCTAAGTCTTAGATATATTCTCTTTAACTAATTCCATTGTTTTGTAGGCCAATAAAGGTTGGAAGGATCCTAGGAAGTTGTCAAGCAGTATCAACTAAAACTAAGACTAAAGAAAGGGAAATAGAATAAAGATTGCTAAAGCTCTTTCCCTATCTAAGTCTTAGATAGATTCTCTTTAACTAATTCCATTATTTTGTAGGACAATAAAGGTTGGAAGGATCCTAGGAAGTTGTCAAGCAAAGAGGAAACAAAGGAAGCTAAGAGGGGTGCAATTGCCGAATGGAAAAGCTGCATAAAGAGTTAGACAACATGCATCAGCGTTTTACAGTAGCCATTTCACATGTTGCACGTGATAAATGTTTTGCTTGTGAAACATACAACTCACATTTATCACATGGAACACACCAGCCAACTTATTCACATTTCAACACACGCTAGCTAGTTTTCCAGCACATTTTGAATGTATTTTGCATAGCTTCCTCTGCACGGATCATAGCTCTTCTTGATCTATAAAAGAAAGCTTGATCTCTTGTAAAATTCAACTTGAATTTGATAATGAAATGTTGCTGAAATCCAGCTATTCTCACAAGTTCATTGCTTGAAGTTGTTTTAGCTTGTCTTCCTCTAGCTCCTTTCCCCTTACGAAAGTCTTCTGAGTTAGAATTCCTCACCACACCACATCCAAACACTGCCACACATTTTATCAAACACCTTGCAAGCACCGAAATATCTTCATCCATTCTCCATTCCGCTGCCACTTCTGGTCCGAGAAGTTGCTCAAATCTTGAACGTGGAGGCTACTTCTACCATTTGGCATCCAGAGCCCGTCAGTTCCTGCTATGCTTCAAGAGCTAAGTGCTCTTTCCTTCTTTTTTCTTCACTTCCGTATTGTATTGTTACTGTTTATCACTGTTTCATTGTTTTTCAGTTTCGATTTTGTGTTTTTTGTGGATGTTTGATTCCATTCACTATTCCATAACATTTAATCATCATTTTAATCGGTGCACTTTGTTTGTTTGAGTCCAATTCCATCGTTAATTTTCTTTTTCCAGTTTGTCAAAGTCTTGTGCATTGAACTGCATTGTTTTACAATTGCATTGGTCTGATTTTGCTCAACTTTGTTTTCTGTCATTTTTCATTGAATCCAGTGCACTTGCTAGCTATATGTTGATCTATAAAGAAATGACAGTAAGTCAACTTTGATCATTTGTGCTCACAAGCATTCTACACTATTTTCTAGTCCAAATTCTGCACAAAAACTCATTTTCTGCTTTGATTTGCTATAATCTGTTTCTGTCCAAATTTCTTGATTTTAAAGCTTGAAACAAGTTTGTTTGTTGATTTCATATATGTTTCAAGTGTTAAAAATCAGTAATACACACTGAACTCCAAAATGAGTGGTTGAGTTCTTCATAATCAATTTTCAAAATCTGCATCAAGAGTTGAATTCTGGATTCATATGGTGCATTATGTATTTGCCCAATTTTCTGATTCTGAAGCTGTGCACAAGTGTGATTGGTGTGTATGATCAATTCGCACATGATTCTAACTCATGATACGTGCATAATTCAGAAATGAATGTTTGAGTTGTGTGAATATTTGGTTTCTACCACTATTCTGTATTGTTCCATCTATGCACCATGCTAGTTTATTTTTTTTTTGCTTTGTCTTAGGCCATTTGCTATTTCTCTAGCTCAATTTCTATAACTAGATATAGACTCAGGACTCCTTTAATCACTTGATTGATCTTCCAGCTTTGCTTCAGTGTATTTTTTTTCAAACAACTGTAGTTTCATCCAGTTTTCTACATAATTTGGCAATTGCTAAACTGTTTTTGAGATTCTGTGACTGCCTGTGCATTTTCAATGGTTCAGCAAGTGTATTTGACCAATTAAAACTAGTGCATACTGTTCATTTGGTCATTTTCCAGCCAATGTGCAAAACCACCATTTAAACTAGTTTTCCAACCATTGAAATTGTTTGAATTTCGCAAGTGGATTAGTGAGTTTCTGTTGTGATCCCTTCCCTTGTTGTTTGACAGTTTAAACACCTTCAAATAATGCATACAAAGTTGCTCCAATCATCAAATTAGTACCACTACTGTTAAATCATACATCAAACTATCATTAAACAGGTTTTAAAAAAAAACATTTGGACTAGTACAATCCAGTTTCGAAAATTCAGCTACACCAGAACCAGTTTTTTACCCAAAAACACTATTTTCATTGAGGCCATTTATCAAACAGTTTTTGCTAATTTGTGAAATCAGTAAATTCGGTGTCTTTGCAGCATGTTTTGATTTTCTTGGTTTCTTAATCCTTTCTAGAGCATCTCTTAAGTTCATTTTGCGTGCCATCCTTCCTTTCCAGCCTTTAATTTCTTGTTTTACATTGTTTGGAACTTCTGCACCTAACCTATTTGATAAAAAGCAAAAGTGCAGAGTTTGGAAAGAAAAATTTGGTGCAATAACGTGTTTGGTGCTCACTGTTTTTGCTGGTTTTGTATGGATGTTTGATGTTGTGGTGAAGTCTTAAACATCCAAATTGCTTCTCCCAAGGGGTAGCATCTTAGGGAGTGGAAGACTTGTTAAAGTGGCCACAAGCTTGGACTCCAAGAGCACTTTATCCTTGTTGTTCCAGCACCATGTCAGCAGCAAAAACACACCATTTTTTATAGTCTAGCAATCTGAAGCAACAACCACACTTGGTTGTTCATTTGTAAACACTTTTAATTGTACTTTTGTGCTATATCACGGAACATTTGTGTTTCATTTTTTCTTTCATTTTTACAGCTTAAGTGGCTTGGGAAAATCCTTTCTTAGCAATTTCAAGACCACCACTAAACATTATAATAGTGTCGTAGACGCATCTTAGTGTGAAAGTGTGTCAAGTGGCTCCAAGTGTCACTTGCACTTTCACTTAGGGCCGTGTCTCATCTTTCCTTTCCACTTCCATTCTTTCTTTAAGATTTTTTCTTGTTCTTTCTATTTTATGTCTCCGCGATATCTAGGTTCGCGCTCATATAGATAAACTTTCATTTGGTTTCTAGGTGCATAACATTCTTGCATTTAAAAAGTTTTTGAAAGATTTCTACCCAAACACTTAGGTAAGAAACAACCAAAGAAACTTTGGCTAAGGAAGGACAAGGTTCTTAAGCCTGTCCGTTGTGACTCACCTCTCCTTCTTGGGAGCTATTTGGTTCATTTTTACCTCTAGAATTTGTCTAGAGATCCTTCACCAAAACCTAAAGAGTTTGATGTCTTGTTATGATTCCTCTCAGTCTTCTTCTTCATATAGGTCCTCTCGGTCTTCTAGTTTTGATCAATCCATTAGTTTGAAAGAAATTAAAAGAAAACTTGATGAAGTAAGAAGAAGGACTTGTTCCTTTCATGAATTTGATCGGATTGAGGATGAGTTGTATAAACAAGCTAGGGCAAATATTCCATACTTTGGTGCGGATATTGGTGCATTAACATACCTAGCTTGGGAAAGGGATATTAATGACATGCATCCATTTATTGCTAGAAAATGTAAACCTGAATCCTATTTCCATTCTAGCAATAGTGAATCTTATGAACTGGTGATTAAGGACAGGCTTATTCGCCGAGGGATCGGGTTTAGGTGATTTAGTGAGTGATGTTAACATTAATGTATAAAGAAGAATTCTTATATACATGAGAGGGAACTTGGTGAAATCTAACCCCAACAACATACTCATCTCATATTAAACAACATTTGTTTATCATTGTGTTCTTCTACTATTGATCAAACTGCATTCATATTTAATTTTGTCTTTGCATCTAAAATCAATGATCTCGTTTTATTTAAGTCTTAATTAATCGAGTTATCACACAACTGTTTAGTCCCTAGAGTCTTTTGGGATACGATACTTGGTCTTACCATTTTATATTACTTGTGCGATTCGGTACACTTGTCGATTCATCAACATGTTCTTACCAACACTGCTCCTCTAATTCCATCTAGCACTGTTCTTTACTTAAAGAAAGGAAGAAAATGAATCCCCTGCTGCACTGCTTGAAATTGTAAATTAGAAGCTTGCTGTATTGAGTTCAAGCGTGAAGAAGAAACAAACGAAGACCCTTTAGAGCTTTACATTACAACGTCACCGTGTGCCTCCAAAATGAAAAATGAATTGTGCTTTTTGAGGGTAGCGGCTGCTCCACTCTTTCACCGCTTTCTCCTCTCAAGGTGGCTTGGACGCTCCAGAATTAATTGCCCATGGGTCGTCCATGTGCTCTCCCTCTTAAGATGAAATCAGCAGCTGCAGCGTGTCCAGGCTGTAACAGCGTGCGCCTGCTATGTGCTTTCAAAACCAAGCTGTGACAGCGTCTTCAATCCAAGTGAATCCCGCTACCAGGATCCAGCACCGTCCAGCTTTGCAGGTCATCCATTTGCACCTCCCAAGCTTGCTGGACGTGCAACCCTTTTTTGATTGAGTCCATGTGCTTCTTTCCAGCCCAAGTGATTCAGCGTTTCCTTAATGTGTGCCACCTCAATTGAAATTGAATTCTTCAATCACCGTACACTCCACTTCTTGAATGAATCAGCGTTCCCAATGTCCCTTGCTGGACCAGGCCATGTGCACAAGCCCAAAATGAAATCAACTCCTCTCTTTTCTCCAAGTAAATAAATTACCGCATGCACCTCCAAAAAGTAAATCCCCCATGTGTTTCTCTCCTTTGGGTGGGGCAGCACCTCCAAAATATTAATTACCCATGGGCTTCCTAGACGTCACTCCCCTTTCCAATAATGAAGCACCCCTTTCTAATAAGCCCAAAGAGTAAAATCACTTGTTCTCACTTCTTTTGTGGAGAGTCTTGAATTATGTGATAACCCTCAAATTGTCCCAAAATATTATCCAACAATTTCCCTACAATTAATAATGCAAATAATTAGCCTTAGGTAATTCAAATTAATTAAAATAAGAATTTCTGGTCAAATTAGGCACAATTAGCAAAAATGGGGAAATATATTACATTCAAGCACAATTCCCTAATTAAATCTAGCACAATAAGCTAAGTGAAGTCAAGAAAATATTGACTCATCAACTATCTTTGGTGAGGGATAGTTCCATGCACTATAGGATAACATTCTTGCTTGGTTGTTGATCATTCATGAGTTTGCATCTGTTATATATTGTGAATATGTGAGCACCATAGTTGAGCTTGTTTGGCTAAAGCATCAATGCATCTTGACTGATATTTTTATGATAAGTAGTTATGAATGATTACTTGTCTGAGAAGAAAGTGCTTTGTGGTATGTTGAACCATTGAAGTGTTGTTTGGGCTGAGTCACATGTTCTTGTGCTTGAGGGCAAGCAAAGTTTCAAGTTTGGGGTTGTGATAACAGTTTTCATCGTTATTTGGGATTAAATTTTGATAATAAATGAACCTTTTTTGACTTAGAAACTTGCTTGTTCTCTTGGTTTTAGCTTGTTTTGGTAAGAGTGTTGAGGTTATACTTGAAGATTTTATAACTAAATTTCCTTGATTTTGTAGGAAATTTGGATGAATTGGAAGAGGAGTTAAGTTGTCAAGAAGTTGAAACTCAGAAAGGACAGAAAGAGCACCAGAAGAGAAGGCTGCTAAAGGTCGCAAGACGCTTGGGCGCCCTCCTATAGGGCCCTCAACGCAGGAGTCTCGCATTCACGCTTGAGCGCCCTTTCAAGGATGCTGAGCGTCAGCATTCCTATAACGTTTCACGCCTGGGTGCCCTTCTTGGGGCGTTGAGGCCACTCCTCTCGCAAGCTCGCCTAGGCGCCCTAAGTTGGGGCGTTGAGCGGTGTCTACATTGGCCCATGATCCAATTCAGCTGTATATAAGGACTTGGACGTCCTAGAGGGAATATCTTTTGACAGAATTGACACAAATTCAGATTTTTCCAACTCTCTGGAGGCAGAAGTGGATGCGGAAGCTCTCCTCTTCAGTTTTTAGGGTTTATCTTTCATTCTCATTTCATTGTTCATCTAGTTTCTCCATGATAAGGGGGAACTAAATTCAATTTGTTGTTGGTGGATGATGTAACCTTGTGAACTCTAATGTATTTGAATTGATTCCAATTTATTTATGCTTCTTTCATTAATTGTTAGGGTCATTCTTCTTTGCTCTATGCTTGTTATGTTCAACTCATTTGGTTTTCGTGATATGGACACATACGGGGAAACCTAGATTTGGAGAATTGCTCTCAAAAGCAGTATTGCCTACACATAGGGATATGAGTTTTAGTTATCTTAAGCTTCTAATCGTAATGCAGAATTAATTACTAGTGATACAAGACATTGTGATCTAGTAATTATGGATAGGCTTTCTTCGCCGAGACATCGGGTTTTAAGTAATTTAGAAAGTGATATTAACATTAATGAAGAAGATGAATTCATATATGCATAAGAGTAAACTAGGTGAAATATAAACCCCAACAACATATTCATCTCATATTTTCAATATCATCAATTCATCTTTGTGTTTTCTTCAATTGATCAAAAGTGCATTTATATTTACTTTCTTGTTTTTGCATTCAAAACCCTAAAATTGTTCTTCAAAGTCTTAATTAGTTAAGTAATTACATGACAGTTTAGTGTCGTGAGTCTCTTGGGAAACGATACTTGGTATTACCAATTATTATTACTTGATGCGATTCAGTACACTTCCCGACATCTTAACAATAACCTTAGTGTCAAGTCAATTGCTTCTAATCCAATCATGCGCGCACGGCCCAAACACATTAAGATAGATGTACACTAAATACATGATCAACTCCTACAAAATGAAGTAACAATGTTACTTATCAAATTGCAAACTATTTGATTAAACTTCTTACTTATACAAGATTCAACTTGTTAAGAGACAAACTTGACATTACCATATCACCACTAGTTTAAGAGTGGAGTTAGATAGAATCAAATATTTTGTTCAATATATATCATTTATGACTCTTTATTTTAGCTATTCACAGTATCAATTTTTATTTATTCTGTAATATTACAGTAATTGCTATAACCATTCATTAACATCAGTTTAGGATAGTAGTTGTCTTTATTAGTACAATAACTAGTACAAAAATATTGTATAACGTCGTTGTTTTTTGGTCTTTCACGCTGAATTCGAAGTCGACGTCATATCGGGAGACGTTAAATTGACGTCGAACATAGAACAATTCGACGTTAAGAAAATTAACGTCGAATTTTTTCAATATTCGACGTTAATCAATTTTTTTTATTTTTTTAATTAATTGTGATCTTTTTTTACAACTCTATGAGACCTGAAAAGCAGAAAAATAAAAAAGTTCAGTTTTTGGTATTTTATAAAGCATGAACTATGAACAACAATAACAAACAACAACAAAAAACTGGTACAACCAAACAACAACAACAAATGTGAGACCCTGAAAATTACTCTGTAAATTACCTGTCACATCACCATTAATGCACCCCTCAATCCATGCTTATCTCATTTTAAAACCCATTTCCAAATCTGATAAACTCTCTGACATACACTGAAACCACGCCCATCATTCTCTGAAAACGCACATGGCTTCACATGCACACACGCCACGTGTTGCAGAAGAAGCTTCCAGTTCAGAATTTAGTGGGCACGTGTCAGCTTGGGGTACGTTCGCTCAAACGAACGTGAATTTCACAAAACTGGATTTCCTAGAATTCTCTCTCTTACCTGCACCACTCATCCTCTTCCTCAGAACTCAGATCCTTCATCTTCTCCAACCTCTCTCTAGAAACCTTAAAACTTCTCTCTACTGTTACTCATTCATCTCTTCTCCGTTTAACATTCAGAACCGTAGGAACGTTCCTTACGCCGTGAACTTCATTTTGGTCCGAACAACTTCAGATTCTGTTGACGGTAAGATTTCCAACTCATAAGCTCGTTTCTGGAATTCCTTCGAACCCAGATTCAGTTACATGCAAGGGCTTAAGTTGATATCGTTTACGTTTCTTTGGTTAGACTTAGTTGAAGAGAATAAGAAAGATCTTGGAGGGTAGAAAACCATAAGTTGGGCAAGTCCAAGTGATACTTTTAGAACGAACACTGCTATCCAGGTAAGGGAAGCTTATATGTTTAATTTATACTGCATGTTGTATGATCTGAGTTGTATGTATGAAGTTTGAGCTGTTATGAACGTTCTCTGATATCGGATATGATTTCTGGGTTGNTTGATGAAGTAAGAAGAAGGACTTGTTCCTTTCATGAATTTGATCGGATTGAGGATGAGTTGTATAAACAAGCTAGGGCAAATATTCCATACTTTGGTGCGGATATTGGTGCATTAACATACCTAGCTTGGGAAAGGGATATTAATGACATGCATCCATTTATTGCTAGAAAATGTAAACCTGAATCCTATTTCCATTCTAGCAATAGTGAATCTTATGAACTGGTGATTAAGGACAGGCTTATTCGCCGAGGGATCGGGTTTAGGTGATTTAGTGAGTGATGTTAACATTAATGTATAAAGAAGAATTCTTATATACATGAGAGGGAACTTGGTGAAATCTAACCCCAACAACATACTCATCTCATATTAAACAACATTTGTTTATCATTGTGTTCTTCTACTATTGATCAAACTGCATTCATATTTAATTTTGTCTTTGCATCTAAAATCAATGATCTCGTTTTATTTAAGTCTTAATTAATCGAGTTATCACACAACTGTTTAGTCCCTAGAGTCTTTTGGGATACGATACTTGGTCTTACCATTTTATATTACTTGTGCGATTCGGTACACTTGTCGATTCATCAACATGTTCTTACCAACACTGCTCCTCTAATTCCATCTAGCACTGTTCTTTACTTAAAGAAAGGAAGAAAATGAATCCCCTGCTGCACTGCTTGAAATTGTAAATTAGAAGCTTGCTGTATTGAGTTCAAGCGTGAAGAAGAAACAAACGAAGACCCTTTAGAGCTTTACATTACAACGTCACCGTGTGCCTCCAAAATGAAAAATGAATTGTGCTTTTTGAGGGTAGCGGCTGCTCCACTCTTTCACCGCTTTCTCCTCTCAAGGTGGCTTGGACGCTCCAGAATTAATTGCCCATGGGTCGTCCATGTGCTCTCCCTCTTAAGATGAAATCAGCAGCTGCAGCGTGTCCAGGCTGTAACAGCGTGCGCCTGCTATGTGCTTTCAAAACCAAGCTGTGACAGCGTCTTCAATCCAAGTGAATCCCGCTACCAGGATCCAGCACCGTCCAGCTTTGCAGGTCATCCATTTGCACCTCCCAAGCTTGCTGGACGTGCAACCCTTTTTTGATTGAGTCCATGTGCTTCTTTCCAGCCCAAGTGATTCAGCGTTTCCTTAATGTGTGCCACCTCAATTGAAATTGAATTCTTCAATCACCGTACACTCCACTTCTTGAATGAATCAGCGTTCCCAATGTCCCTTGCTGGACCAGGCCATGTGCACAAGCCCAAAATGAAATCAACTCCTCTCTTTTCTCCAAGTAAATAAATTACCGCATGCACCTCCAAAAAGTAAATCCCCCATGTGTTTCTCTCCTTTGGGTGGGGCAGCACCTCCAAAATATTAATTACCCATGGGCTTCCTAGACGTCACTCCCCTTTCCAATAATGAAGCACCCCTTTCTAATAAGCCCAAAGAGTAAAATCACTTGTTCGCACTTCTTTTGTGGAGAGTCTTGAATTATGTGATAACCCTCAAATTGTCCCAAAATATTATCCAACAATTTCCCTACAATTAATAATGCAAATAATTAGCCTTAGGTAATTCAAATTAATTAAAATAAGAATTTCTGGTCAAATTAGGCACAATTAGCAAAAATGGGGAAATATATCACATTCAAGCACAATTCCCTAATTAAATCTAGCACAATAAGCTAAGTGAAGTCAAGAAAATATTGACTCATCAACTATCTTTGGTGAGGGATAGTTCCATGCACTATAGGATAACATTCTTGCTTGGTTGTTGATCATTCATGAGTTTGCATCTGTTATATATTGTGAATATGTGAGCACCATAGTTGAGCTTGTTTGGCTAAAGCATCAATGCATCTTGACTGATATTTTTATGATAAGTAGTTATGAATGATTACTTGTCTGAGAAGAAAGTGCTTTGTGGTATGTTGAACCATTGAAGTGTTGTTTGGGCTGAGTCACATGTTCTTGTGCTTGAGGGCAAGCAAAGTTTCAAGTTTGGGGTTGTGATAACAGTTTTCATCGTTATTTGGGATTAAATTTTGATAATAAATGAACCTTTTTTGACTTAGAAACTTGCTTGTTCTCTTGGTTTTAGCTTGTTTTGGTAAGAGTGTTGAGGTTATACTTGAAGATTTTATAACTAAATTTCCTTGATTTTGTAGGAAATTTGGATGAATTGGAAGAGGAGTTAAGTTGTCAAGAAGTTGAAACTCAGAAAGGACAGAAAGAGCACCAGAAGAGAAGGCTGCTAAAGGTCGCAAGACGCTTGGGCGCCCTCCTATAGGGCCCTCAACGCAGGAGTCTCGCATTCACGCTTGAGCGCCCTTTCAAGGATGCTGAGCGTCAGCATTCCTATAACGTTTCACGCCTGGGTGCCCTTCTTGGGGCGTTGAGGCCACTCCTCTCGCAAGCTCGCCTAGGCGCCCTAAGTTGGGGCGTTGAGCGGTGTCTACATTGGCCCATGATCCAATTCAGCTGTATATAAGGACTTGGACGTCCTAGAGGGATTATCTTTTGACAGAATTGACACAAATTCAGATTTTTTCAACTCTCTGGAGGCAGAAGTGGATGCGGAAGCTCTCCTCTTCAGTTTTTAGGGTTTATCTTTCATTCTCATTTCATTGTTCATCTAGTTTCTCCATGATAAGGGGGAACTAAATTCAATTTGTTGTTGGTGGATGATGTAACCTTGTGAACTCTTATGTATTTGAATTGATTCCAATTTATTTATGCTTCTTTCATTAATTGTTAGGGTCATTCTTCTTTGCTCTATGCTTGTTATGTTCAACTCATTTGGTTTTCGTGATATGGACACATACGGGGAAACCTAGATTTGGAGAATTGCTCTCAAAAGCAGTATTGCCTACACATAGGGATATGAGTTTTAGTTATCTTAAGCTTCTAATCGTAATGCAGAATTAATTACTAGTGATACAAGACATTGTGATCTAGTAATTATGGATAGGCTTTCTTCGCCGAGACATCGGGTTTTAAGTAATTTAGAAAGTGATATTAACATTAATGAAGAAGATGAATTCATATATGCATAAGAGTAAACTAGGTGAAATATAAACCCCAACAACATATTCATCTCATATTTTCAATATCATCAATTCATCTTTGTGTTTTCTTCAATTGATCAAAAGTGCATTTATATTTACTTTCTTGTTTTTGCATTCAAAACCCTAAAATTGTTCTTCAAAGTCTTAATTAGTTAAGTAATTACATGACAGTTTAGTGTCGTGAGTCTCTTGGGAAACGATACTTGGTATTACCAATTATTATTACTTGATGCGATTCAGTACACTTCCCGACATCTTAACAATAACCTTAGTGTCAAGTCAATTGCTTCTAATCCAATCATGCGCGCACGGCCCAAACACATTAAGATAGATGTACACTAAATACATGATCAACTCCTACAAAATGAAGTAACAATGTTACTTATCAAATTGCAAACTATTTGATTAAACTTCTTACTTATACAAGATTCAACTTGTTAAGAGACAAACTTGACATTACCATATCACCACTAGTTTAAGAGTGGAGTTAGATAGAATCAAATATTTTGTTCAATATATATCATTTATGACTCTTTATTTTAGCTATTCACAGTATCAATTTTTATTTATTCTGTAATATTACAGTAATTGCTATAACCATTCATTAACATCAGTTTAGGATAGTAGTTGTCTTTATTAGTACAATAACTAGTACAAAAATATTGTATAACGTCGTTGTTTTTTGGTCTTTCACGCTGAATTCGAAGTCGACGTCATATCGGGAGACGTTAAATTGACGTCGAACATAGAACAATTCGACGTTAAGAAAATTAACGTCGAATTTTTTCAATATTCGACGTTAATCAATTTTTTTTATTTTTTTAATTAATTGTGATCTTTTTTTACAACTCTATGAGACCTGAAAAGCAGAAAAATAAAAAAGTTCAGTTTTTGGTATTTTATAAAGCATGAACTATGAACAACAATAACAAACAACAACAAAAAACTGGTACAACCAAACAACAACAACAAATGTGAGACCCTGAAAATTACTCTGTAAATTACCTGTCACATCACCATTAATGCACCCCTCAATCCATGCTTATCTCATTTTAAAACCCATTTCCAAATCTGATAAACTCTCTGACATACACTGAAACCACGCCCATCATTCTCTGAAAACGCACATGGCTTCACATGCACACACGCCACGTGTTGCAGAAGAAGCTTCCAGTTCAGAATTTAGTGGGCACGTGTCAGCTTGGGGTACGTTCGCTCAAACGAACGTGAATTTCACAAAACTGGATTTCCTAGAATTCTCTCTCTTACCTGCACCACTCATCCTCTTCCTCAGAACTCAGATCCTTCATCTTCTCCAACCTCTCTCTAGAAACCTTAAAACTTCTCTCTACTGTTACTCATTCATCTCTTCTCCGTTTAACATTCAGAACCGTAGGAACGTTCCTTACGCCGTGAACTTCATTTTGGTCCGAACAACTTCAGATTCTGTTGACGGTAAGATTTCCAACTCATAAGCTCGTTTCTGGAATTCCTTCGAACCCAGATTCAGTTACATGCAAGGGCTTAAGTTGATATCGTTTACGTTTCTTTGGTTAGACTTAGTTGAAGAGAATAAGAAAGATCTTGGAGGGTAGAAAACCATAAGTTGGGCAAGTCCAAGTGATACTTTTAGAACGAACACTGCTATCCAGGTAAGGGAAGCTTATATGTTTAATTTATACTGCATGTTGTATGATCTGAGTTGTATGTATGAAGTTTGAGCTGTTATGAACGTTCTCTGATATCGGATATGATTTCTGGGTTGTTGAACTGTATGTTGGTTTGATACGTATGAATGATGGATGAATATTGTAATGTATGAGTTATTAATATGTTGATTGTTGAATGTGAATTAATCTGGAAGTGAAAGTTATAAAGTTCATAGACTTGATCGACGTTAAAAAATTAACGCTAATTTTTTCAATATTCGCGTTAATCAATTTTTTTTATTTTTTTAATTAATTGTGATCTTTTTTTACAACTCTATGAGACTGAAAAGCAGAAAAATAAAAAAGTTCAGTTTTGTTATTTTATAAAGCATGAACTATGAACAACAAAACAAACAACAACAAAAAACTGGTACACACAACACAAACAACAAATTGGAGACCCTGAAAATTACTCTGTAAATTCCTGTCACATCACCATTAATGCACCCCCATCCACTTTATCTCATTTAAAAACCATTTCCAAATCTATAAACTCTCTGACATACACTGAAACCACGCCACTCATTCTCTGAAAACGCACATGGCTTCACATGCACACACGCCACGTGTTGCAGAAGAAGCTTCCAGTTCAGAATTTAGTGGCACGTGTCAGCTTGGGTACGTTCGCTCAAACGAACGTGAATTTCACAAAACTGGATTTCCTAGAATTCTCTCTCTTACCTGCACCACTCATCCTCTTCCTCAGACCAGTCCTTCATCTCTCCAACCTCTCTCTAGAAACCTTAAAACTCTCTCTATGTTACTCATCTCATCTCTCTCGCTTAACATTCAGAACCGTAGGAACGTTCCTTACGCCGTGAACTTCATTTTGGTCCGAACAACTTCAATTCTGTTGACGGTAAGATTCCAACTCATAAGCTCGTTTCTGGAATCCTTCGAACCCAGTTCAGTTACATGCAAGGGCTTAAGTTGTATCGTTTACGTTCTTTTTTTGTGACTTAGTTGAAGAGAATAAAAGATTGGAGGGTAGAAAACCCATAAGTTGGGCAAGTCCAAGTGATACTTTTAGAACGAACACTGCTATCCAGTAAGGAAGCTTATATGTTAATTTATACTGCATGTTGTATGATCTGAGTGTTGATTGAAGTTTGAGCTGTTTATGAACGTTCTCTGATATCGGATATGATTTCTGGGTTGTTAAACTGTATGTTGGTTTGATACGTATGAATGAGATGAATGTAATGAGTTATTAATATGTTGATTGTTAATGTGAATAATCTGGAAGTGAAAGTTATAAAGTTCATAGACTTGAAATCCTTTGAAGTAAAAGTATATGTTAAAGTTGAAATCTGGAATTTGTTAAGTTTGAGAAATCTGAAACTTAAATCATCCCTTTGATAATGACGCTCGTCATCGTACGGACTTAGACCGTTCGGTTTCCCTAAAATAACTAGAATGGAAATTCTTCATTTGGAAGAATTCTGCTCGAGAACGGAGCGTCCCCATTTGGATGTCTGAGCGTTCGTTCGCTCAGCTGTTTATAATAATTTGAAACTTTATAAATACGTAACGCTCGGTCTTAACCGAAGCGTTCGCCCTTATAGCGTTCGGCCTTCTGTCCGAGCGTTCGTCTTGATAGCGTCGGCCCTTAAGTCGAGCGTTCGTGTCGATAGCGGTCGGCTTAA
>NW_025904068.1:17656-45360 GCF_018835915.1 Vigna umbellata
ATGGTAATATATGAGTTATTAATATGTTGATTGTGAATGTGAATTAATCTGGAAGTGAAGTTATAAAGTTCATAGACTGAGAATCATTGAAGTATAAAGTATAGTTAAAATGTTGAAATCTGGAAATTTGTTAAGTTTGAGAAATCTGAAACTGAATATCCCTTTGATAATGACGCTCGTCATCGTACGGCTTAGACCGTTCGGTTTCTCTTAAAATAATAGATGGAAATCTTTCATTTGGAAAGAATTCTGCCGAGAACGGAGCGTCCCATATGGAGTGTCTGAGCGTTCGTTTCAGATTCAGCTGTTATAAATAATTGAAACTTATAAATACGTAACGTCGGTATTAACGAGCCGTTCGCCCTTATAGCGTGTCGGCCTCTGTCGAACGTTCGTCTTAATAGCGTCGGTCTTAAGTCGAGTTGTTCTTGATAGTTCGGCAATTAGCGTGTCTGAACGTTCGACTTAGTCATCGTTGATACGAAGCGTTCTCCTAAAGGTCCGTTATACTCTGAAGCGTTAGTCTTTAAACAGCGTCGGTTATGCGAGAGTCGTTCAAAATAGCGTTCGTTCCTAACATTTGAATATTTATCCTTCTAACGTTCGTTCAATTGGCATCAGTCATTTAAGTGGTCACCAGAGGTTACGTACGTCATCCAGTACTGTATTTGGACGTTGTCCGATCTTCTTCAAAGGACTGAACGTTCGTCTTTTTGTACTCTTAAAGTTTAAAGATGAGATTGATTTGAATTACTGGAATTACATGCGACAGTTATATTAATTGATTTTTATGGATTATGGAATTGAACGAGCGTTCAAGGAGGAACGTCTCAGATATGTGGAAGATTGAATTGGTAAAGTATGACTTGGTTAGCTAATGCTGGCTTGGTCCATCCTGATATTCCGTGATCTCATCTTCACGTAGAAGGGGGTAGTCATGTGTGGAATGGCAGGAGGTTCTATTCCTTAGGGGTACTTGGATAGAGCTAACCTCGAGTGGCAGCTGTTGAGGGTATCCCAGTTACTACATCACATAGGGTGCAAAGGACGCTGTAGCTACATGGTTCATACAGTCCGGACAGTCGTCTATTATATTATATAAATTATGATGAATTATGTTAATTGTATGTGTGTGGTGCATTGAAATGTTGAATGTATGTTGGATGTATGAATTAAATATTATAAGCTACCCTTTCGTTTTCATTGTGTTGTCATTGTCCATGTACGTTCGTCCTGTTTGCAATGATATCCGTTGTGGATGTGAGCAGATGGTGGTATCCCTGGAGAAACTGTGGAGAAGAAAAATTGGAAGAGCAATCTGTGGAGTAGAAGGAAAGGCCGAGCCTTAGAGCGCTCGATAGATTAGAATTATGAATTGGAGCTTAGTTGGACGTTCGGCTAAATATTTTGTAAAGCCGTTTGTCGTCCTAATTATTCCTGAACCCTATTTTGAGCGTACGTTATTTGTATCTAAAACCGTTCGTTATTTAGCGTCGTTGTTTGAGTTGTATATGAAACCCTGCAACCTTAAGCGTTCGTTTTGAACTTGTTATTAATTGTAAAGACTGCTTATTTAATGTAATTGTAATTAATTCTAAATTATGGTAATTACTATATTGGGGTGTTACATAGTGTATCAGAGCAGTTTTGTTTCTATAAAAGGACACGTAAGTATGGGGCACTTGTGTTTTTGCTGTGTGATTATATGTTAGTGAGTTAGTTGTTTAACTCTTGAACAATTCTAACGCTCGTTTTCTGATGAACCAGAGAACCTATGGCGCCTAGACTTCCTCCTCCCCACACGCCGAATGATACTGACGCGTCCAACAAGCTAGGCTGTGGAATCCGTGATGATAGGTTGCCAACAGCAGATAATACTCTGATGGAACAGAACGCCACTTGATGCAGCAAAATCAGAACGCATGCAGATTATGGAGGCGCTCGCGCCAGTTCGGAAGCCACGCAGAGGCAATTGATGGACATTTGCGCTACCAGAGCACGCCAGGAGCTCCTCTTCCAATGCCACCCAGCCCACTACGGAATGGAGTTTGGAAAGTTTTCTACAACATCATCCTGCCAAGTTCAATGGAAAGGGACTTCCGGTGCAGCGGATCAATGGCTAAGGGACATGGAGAGGATTTATGATGCCAAAGGTGGCCAGACGACAACCGTTGGCATTTACGGAATATTTATTAACTGGTGAAGCTAGCCCATGGTGGACGAGCCCAAAAGCTCTCTTGACGGACGCCCAAACTCCCATCACTGGGAAGTGTTTAGGAAAATTTATGAAGAAACTTTCCAGATAGCGTTCGGTTTGCAAAAAGAGTGAGTTTCTTCAATTGGTCCAAGGAGGATGTCGTTTCTGAATATACGAACAAGTTCAAACACTTGGTTCGTTTCAACACAATGGCCACAAATGAAGAGTGGCGAGGCCGGAAGTTTGAAACGTTGAGAGTGATTTGAGGTTATGATTTAAGCTTGTGCATACGAACGTTTTTTGCCATGGTGGAGGGGCCAAGGTGTGAGAAGAGAAATGGCGCGGCGGAAAAGCACAAGAAGCAACATCAGGGTGTAAGGGGACCAATCGTAGCAAGGAATAATACCAGTCAGAGAGAGTCCCTTACGCTCGTCCAAATCAACTCACGAACGCAAGGGATCGCAAGCATTGGTTCCTGCGGCAGTATGGGGAGCAAGTGGTATTACTTGTTTTCAGTGTGGAGGGCCGCATTAACCGTTCGTCATGCCCTCAGTTGGTGGGTGGAAAACATTGCACTCGTTGTGGAAGGAATGGACATGTAGCGAACGAGTGCACTCTGGAGGTCGAGCAGTAATGAGACCAACAAATGCTGGAAGGAACAGCCGAGAGGGGGACGAGTCAAGCAGTGGGCGAGTGTATGGATCAATGAGAGGAGGCAGCGAGCTCAGTACGCTCGTCACTTGTACCTGCTTACTCAGGAATATCCTTGCTGTGGTTGTATGAATCGGGGCAACACACTCCTTCATCTCGAAGGCGTGCGGTTGAAAAACTGGGGTTAGCAGGAGTGAGATGCAGTTTGACCTGGTGGTGTCACAACCAGCGCTGGTGAGGTAGGAAGTTACATGTGCGTTAGATGTCCTATTGAGTGTAGAAGGGCGTAGATTCAAGGAATCTCATCTGTTTGCCTCTCAAAGATTTAAGGTAATTTTGGGAATGGATGGCTGAATACCAATCGCATTCTCATAGATTGTGGAGCTAAGAGTTAATTTTCCTGAGAAAGACGAAGAGGATTGGGTGTGAGCGCTCGGTAGTTGAAAAAGAAGAATTATGGAGGGCGCTGCTTGTTTTCTCAAATGACGCATGAAGACCAAGAGCTGGGAAGTTGAGGCAAGAAACGAACGTCCGTTATTGGCAGAAAGAACGAACGTTCGTTATTGAGCAGTTAAGGACGAACGTCTATTTGGAGGAGTTTCAGGACGTTTTCCAGAGGAATACCTGGGTTACCTCCTGTTCGGGAAGGGAATTCACCATTGATTTGGTGACGACAGCCGACCTATCTCAGTTCAACCATACCGGATGGCGCCTGCAGAGTTGGTTGAACTTAAAAAGCAGATCGAAGAGTTGATGGAGAAGCAGTTTATTAGACCGAGCGTATCACCATGGGGAGGTGTGCTTTGGTGAAAAAGAAGGATGGCAGCTCTCGTTGTGCTAGATTACAGACAATTGAACAAGCTGACCATCAAAAACCAAGTACCCGTTGCCAAGATTGATGATTTGTTGGATCAAATGCATGGGGCAACGGTATTTTCAAAGATAGACTTGCGTTCGGGATATCATCATTAGGGGTGAAAGAGGACGACATTCAGAGAAAGCGTTTAGGTCTCGTTATGGACACTACGAGTATGTAGTGATGCCATTTGGGAGTGACGAACGCTCTGCAGTGTGTCATGGATTATATGAACCGCATCTTCAGACCTTACTTGGACAGTTTGTGTCGTTTTCATAGATGATATCTCATCTACTCTAAGACACAAGCCGAGCATGAAGAACACTTGAGGGCAGTGCTGAGCGTTGTTGAGAGAAAAGGAGTTGTATGCAAAACTGCACCCAGTGTGAATTTGGATGAATGAGGTACAGTTTTTGGGCCATGTGTCTCGGCTGAAGGTATTTCAGTGGACCTTCTAAGTGAGAGCAGTGTTGGATTGGAAAGAGCCCGCGTTCGGTCAACAGAAGTGAGAAGTTTCGTTGGATTGCTGGCTACTACAGACGCTTCATAGAGGGATTCGCCAAGATAGTGGCTCCGCTTACCCAATTGACTAGAAAGGATCAGCCGTTCGCTGGACTGATCTGTGTGAGGAGCGTTTCCAAGAGTGAAGAAAACTGACGAGCGCTCCAGTTTTGAATATTCCGACACGACCAAACCTTTTGAGTGTACGGTGACGCGTCCATCAAGGGTTGGGCTGTGTGCTTATGCAAGAGAGACGAGCGGTGGAGCATACGCGCTCGTCAGTTGAAGATTCATGAACGCAACTACCAACGCACGACCTGAATTGGCAGCCGGTCGTTTTTGCACTGAAGATTTGGAGGCTTATCTTTACGGATCGACATTCCAAGTCTTAGTGATCACAAGAGTCTCAAATATTTATTTGTCAAAAGGAGTTGAATATGAGGGGCCAATCGACGTTGGTTTGGAGCGTTCTTAAAGACTATAGGAATTTGACTGTTGCTTGAGAACGGAAAGGCATTAGTGGAGGAATGCTTGAGAGGAAGGTGCGCTTATGTCATCGAGTGATGATGTATAAAGAGCAGTGGGAGAGTTTAAACTCGGTCAGGATTGGAAGCCGACAGATAATGCGAACCTAGACATATCTAGTACATCTGATCGGATGAATAAGCAAATGAAGATAGAGCTGGTGAGATAGCCGCTCGGTTGAAAAGCCAAGATCAAAGCTGACGGACGGCTGCGTTACATGGGAGGACGTGCGTTCCCAAATGGCGCTGAAGAAGATCATTGGAGGAGACATCAAGTCGTCTCTCAGATACACCCCTGGTATGAACTAAGATGTACACAGATCTTAGACGCTCGTTCTGGTGGCCTGGAATGAAGAGTGATGTCGCTCGTTTTGTGGCATCTTGCTTACCCTGTCAACGTGCAAAGGCTGAACACCAACGACCAGGCGGTCTTGCTTCAACCATTGGAAATTCCAGAGTGGAAGTGGGACAGCATTTCTATGGATTCGTGACCCATCTACCACGTACGGTTCGAAATCATGATTCACTCGGGTAATCGTGGACAGATTAACAAAGAGCGCCATCCTCGTAGGTCAACTTGAAGATGTCAATGACAAATTTGGTAAGTTGTACATCAAGGAGATCGTTGTCTTCATGGAGTGCCTTCAAGCATAATTTCTGACCGAGACCCGAGATTACATCTCGGTTTTGGGCATCGTACAAGGCGAGTTGAAGCAAACTGCAGATGAGTTCATATCATCACCCAAACGGACGGGGTCAGTCCGAACGATACCATCCAGACGCTGGAGATTTACTGAGGAGTGCGTCCTAGATCACTGGGCGCCTGGATGATACTGCCGCGAGTGGAGTTCACGTACAACAACAGTTTTCAAGCTAGATTGGTTATGGCCCGTTTGAAGCTCTCTATGGAAGGAAATGCCGAACGCCACTTGCTGGTTCCCGGAAGGAGAGAACGTGACTGACTGGACCTGAACTCATCCAGCAAACGAATGACAAAGTGAATTTGATCCAGGAGAGATTGAAGACGTTCCCTGAGTAGGCAAAAATCTTATGCGGATAGAAAAAGGAGGCCATTGGAGTTGCTTGCTGAGGGGCTACGTATTCTGGACTCAACCCAATTACTGGAGTAGGCGAGTCGTTCGTCCAAAGAAGCTGTCGCCAAAGTTCATAGGACCGTACCAGAATTTGAGAAGAAATTGGACCAGTAGTTATGAATTAGCATTGCCACTAACTATCAAATCTACATCCGGTCTTCCATGTGTCTCAACTCAGAAAGTATATAGCCAACCCCTCTCAGTCTTAGAACTGGAAGACATTCACTACAAACCGGATCGAACGCTGGAGTTGCAACCAGTTTCGCGTTGAGAACGTCGCACAAGGTTACACAAAGGGAAGGACGTTCGTTTAGTAAAGATAGTGTGGGACGCTAAGATGAGTGACTCACTGGAAGTAGAGAGTGCGATGAGAGACTTGTATCACACCTATTCACGGGTAAGTTTTAATTTTCGAGGACGAAAATTGGAGTTAGGGAGAATGTGAGACCCTGAAAATTACTCGTAAATTACCTGTCACATCACCATTATGCACCCCTCAACCATGTTATCTACTTTAAAACCATTTCCAATCTGATAAACTCTTGACATACAATGAAACCGCGCCCATCATTCTCTGAAAACGCACATGGCTTCACATGCACACACGCCACGTGTTGCAGAAGAAGCTTCAGTTCAGATTTAGTGGGCAGTGTCAGCGGGGTACGTTCGCAAAAAGACGTGAATTTCACAAACTGGATTTCCTAGAATTCTCTCTCTTAACCTGCACCACTCATCCTCTTCCTCAGAACTCAAACCTTCATCTTCTCCAACCTCTCTCTAGAAACCCTAAAAATTCTCTCTCTGTTACTCCAGTATCTCTTCTCCGTTTAACATTCAGAACCGTAGGAACGTTCCTTAGCCGTGAACTTCATTTGGTCCGAACAACTTCAGATTCTTGTGACGGTAGATTTCCAACTCATAAGCTCGTTTTTCTGGAATTCCTTGAACCCAGATTCAGTTAATGCCAGGGCTAAGTTGATATCGTTTACGTTTCTTTGGTAGACTTAGTTGAAGAGATAAGAAAGATCTGGAGGGTAGAAAACCATAAGTTGGGCAGCAAGTGATACTTTAGAACGAACACTGCTATCCAGGTAAGGAAGCTTATATGTTTAATTTTCTGCATGTTGTATGATCTGAGGTATGTTGAAAATTTGAGTTGGTGTATGAACGTTCTGAATCTGATCTCTATTTCGGGTTGTTGAACTGTATGGTTGGTTTGATACGTATGAATGATGGATAATATTGTAATTGTATGAGTTATTAAATAGTTGATGTTGAATGTGAATTAATCTGGAAGTGAAAGTTAAAAGTTCTGCTTGACATCTTGAAGTATAAGTCTAGTTAAAAGGTTTGAAATCTGGAAATTTTTAAGTTTGAGAATCTGAAAACGCATCCCCTTTGAAATGACGTCGTCCATCGTACGGACTTAGACCTGTCGGTTCCCTTACAATACTTAGAATGAAATCTTTCATTTGGAAAGAATTCTGTCTCGAGAACGAGCGTCCCCATTGGATGTCTAGCGGTTGTTCACTCAGCGTGTTTATAATATTGAACTTTATAAATACGTAAGTCGGTTTAACGAGCGTTCGCATTATAGCGTTCCGGCCTCTGTCGACGTCGTGTTCGTAATAGCGTTCGCCTTAAGTCGACGTTCGTTTTCGATAGCGTTCGGCCTTAGGCGAACAGTCGACTAGTAGCATGCGGTCTGGAGCCGAAGCATTCATCTATAAAGCGCTCCGGTCTTATACAGAAGCGGGTTCGTCTTAAGCGCTACGGTCTGATGACCGAAGCGTACGTCAAAATAGCGTTGTTCCAACTTGCATTTATCTCATTTACGTTCGTTCACCTATGGCATAAGTTATTTAATTGGTCAACCAGGAGTTTAGTCGTCATCAGTACCTGTATTGGCCGTTCGTCCATATCCTTCTTCGAAAACGATGAACGGTTCGTCTGTTGTTTTGGTGATATTTAAGAAGCGTCTAAAGATAAGAGCAAGAGTGACTAGGTAGATGCTTATGCTTAAATCCCAGTTCCCGGAGGAAGGTATTGATATAATAAGTGATTTAGAATCAACGATTAAGGACAAGTTAAGGACCAGAAGAATAGCGTGTCCCAAGAGGTAGGAACAAGTCACTGAGAACCGAAAATGACATGCTGAACATATCGAGAATTGGTAAAAGTAGAATAGGTGGTATGAAGATAATGAAGGGCTTGGGCCCATCAAGGATAAAGATTGTGTAATTAATATCATTCAACGTCTAATCAATGGAGGAGAAAGTCTAGAGGACGTCCACCGTTTGGAACGTAGACAGTGGGGATAACACGGTTACAGTAGAGCGTCTTAGTCAATGTGTTGATAGATGGTCTTAGCCGAGGTTTCTATTCCCATTAGGGACATCAGGTACCTTTGGATAGGCTAACACTCGTAGTTAGTATGATGGCTTTTGAGGGAGAATATCACCATGAGACTCACACATGGGTGTGCGTCGAGCGTTCGTCTTTGATAGCGTTCGACCTTAAGTCGAGCGTTCGTTTTCGATAGCGTTCGGCCTTAAGTCGAGCGTTCGTCTTTGATAGCGTTCGGCCTTATGTCGAGCGTTCGTCCTTAAATGCGTTCGGCCTTATGTCGAGCGTTCGTCCTAAAATAGCGCTCGGTCTTATAACGAGTGTTCGTTCTAAATTGCGCAATGTCTCAGACAAAGCGTTCGTTCTAATTGAATAATCATTTGATAAAACAGCGTTCGTCCAAAGTATTAAATATTCAATTTTCTTTACGTTCGTTAAATTCCTGGCAGTGGTTTTCATATGCAAGTCTCTTCAAAAATAATTCTAAGTGTTCTTGATCCTCCATTGTGCATTAAATCTGGTGCGAGTTTTTATCCCAAATATTTTTCTAAGTACCAGTACACTTCAAAGTTGAGTCAGTTCATTTAATTGGTCAAACAGAAAGTTCGTTCGTTATATATTTTTACTGATTATCCAGTAACTTCATTTGGACGTTCGTCCTCACCCTTCATTGGACTGAACGTTCGTCATTTTTGACTCCTGAATCTAATGATGTAAAAGATGATGGAATATGGTAAATTAAAGTGTGAACACTATGAGAACTGAATTTATGATGTTGGATTTTGGACGAGCGTTCCAGGGAGGAACGTCTCATATATATATATATTGAAAGATTGAATTGGTAAAGTATGACTATGGTTAGCTAATGCTGGCTTGGTCCATCCTGATATTCCGTGATGCTCATCTTCACGTAGAAGGGAGTAGTCATGTGTGGGAATGGCAGGAGGTCTTTCGTATCCCTCACTTAGCAGGGGCGAAGGATTAACCTCGAGTGGCAGCTGTTGAGGGTATCCCAGTTACTACATCACTCGGGTGCAAGGACGCCTGTAGCTACATGGTTCATACAGTCCGGACAGTCGTCTATTATATACTTATAAATTACTACATGTTTAATTGTATGTTGTGCGTGTGCATTTAAAATGTTGAATGTATATGTTGGATGTATGAATTAAATATTATAAGCTTACCCTTTCGTTTTCATTGTGTTGTCAATTGTCCATGTACGTTCGTCCTGTCTTGTAATGATCATCCGTTGTGGATGTGAGCAGATGGTGGTACGTCCCTTGAAGAAATACTGGAAGAAGAAAATTTGGAAGAGGCGAATCTAGTTGGAGTAGAAGTGAAGGCCGAGCCTTAGAGCGCTCGATAGATTAGAATTATGAATTGTTAGCTTAGTTGGACGTTCGGCTAAATATTTTGTAAAGCCGTTCGTCCTAATTATCCCTGAATCCTATTTTTAGCGTACGTTATTTGTATCTAAAACCGTTTGTTATTTAGCGCTCGTTGTTTTGAGTTGTATATTGAAACTCTGCAACCTTAAGCCGTTTGGCTTTTGAACTTGGTTAATTGTAAAGACTGCTTATTTACTGTTAATTGTAATTAATTCTAAATTATGGTAATTACTATATTTTGGGATGTTACAACAAACAAGTTCAACAAAAAAAAAACAACAAACAAGTTCAACAAATAAGTTCTTCAAATCGAAAACGAAAACTATAACCTTCAAAAGGTGGGTTCGTTGAAATAAAGTGTTGCCACCAGTAAGAGAGAAAGCAGAATGCGCCTATGAAGGACAAGAAGACGAAAATAATCGGTCAAAACAAACGAAGATCATACATAAAGTAGTTAATTAACATGCATTTGTAACAAATGAAAGAAAGATTACATGTGATGGTCATCAAACTTTGTTCTAGAAAACTTTGAGTAAAGAAGAGGGTATCGCGCGCTAATATAAAATGAAAGAATTTTCAATCTCCTGCTCAAATTTTTATTGAATTCACCAACCTTTTAACATCTAACGCTGGTACATTCGACATTTTATATCCTTTTGACGTTTAATTTTAGGGAATTCGACGTCATACGTAAATACATTTTCACCTTCACGCCAAACATTTTCGCAAAATTTACTCAATATAATATATTGACGTCGAATTTCTAAACGACGTTTAATAATTGCATTTATTTACAAAAATGTCACTGGTTACTTTTAACGTTGACTATTCCGTGATTTGATGTTGAACCCATGACTTTATACACTGTTTTTGCACTAGTGAATTATAGATTACTCACTAGTGGAAAATACACTTTTTATAGCAACTTTTATACCTGTTAAAATCTATCAGGTATAGATAGTGAAGCGATCGCAATTTTGTAAATATGAGAAACTTTTTTACACCGATTATAATAAAAATAGGTATAAAAAATGATTTTATATCGGTTACAATAAAAATAGGTATAGAAAATCCTTTTTTTATACCTGATGACCTTAGAATAGGTATTGTACAGTATAAAATATGTTTTTCCGTTTGTGTGAAGAGAAGGATGTGGTGAACCTTCAACCGAGATGACGAAGAAGAACCCAACTTTCGTAATCTGATTTCAATCACCCACACATATGTCAATCACTTAATCTCATTCCACAAATTAAACAATCAACGTGACAGATACTTAAGATGGAAGCTGGCAGAAGACGTGACCTCGCTGATGTTTGACAGATCAACAAAAAATTGATGCCGTCCATTTTTAAGGACTAATATTACATGTTTGAATACTATGAGAACTAAAAGTCATCAAAGTTTTGAGTAGACACTAAAATCAAAATTCACTGTTACTTAAGACACGAAAAAACGAAAAACGTATTTAACCCTAATATTATTATCGATTATTTTTCGATTTCTTTTTCCGTCTGACAGCACCTTCTCTTCTTCTCTTGTCCAGATTCTTCTTCTCTAGTCCAGATTCTTTTTGGTTCTCCCTCCTTCTTCTCCTTCCTTCTTCTCCCTCCTTCTTCTCCCTCCTTCTTTCTGTGGTGGGTGAAACCTTGTTGTGGTGTGTCGTCGTCACGTGGTCTGCCGTGGGTGAATATATTTTTATAAATTAGGTTTATACTGATAATTAGGACTGTGTTGTGCTGTAAGTAATTAAGATTAGGGATGTATAAAGAACGAGGAGGTGTTGCCGTCACTGTTTCTGCTTCCAAGTAGGAGGATCGGAAGCGAATCAACGACGTTCTCGACAAGCACCTCGAACGATTCTCGCCCTCCACTTCTTGCCCAATCAACGCCACCTCCAAAAATTCCAACCTCTAAGGTACCTTTTCCTCTTTCACCTCTTCCGATTTGCTTCACCACATTCTTCTCTTCACACAAATGAGGCCACTGCTCGAAAACTCAATCAATGCCTAAGAGTAATGACCTAACATCATAATATTTCTTTCTAATTTCATCTGCATTGGGTGCAGCGGAGGAATCTGAAACGGAGAGTGAAGAGTCTGATGTTAGCGGTTCGGATGGAGCTGACACCTCTTGGATCTCTTGGTTCTGCAATCTTAGGGGAAACGAGTTCTTTTGCGAGGTCGATGATTAAGATATTGGGGTGAGATGAAGTACTTTTATGTATTGTCTCTGAATTTCATACACATTTCGGATTCCTTTAGTGGCTTTTGGTTTGGTCCCCCACTTTTGTTTTTATTTTTTCTATTAATTGTATAACAAATGCTTGAGGTTGTAGTGCTAACCTGGTTTGGATGGTAACCTGTATGGTGATGCAATAACATTCTTTCCTTTTGATTAAAAAAAATGCACTAGGATTTATTGGGCTTACATCCTGCACACTTACTCATATAAACTTATAAATGAAATTAACTTAACAGTGACATACGTGGTGTGGCTATTGATGGTGTCGAGGGAGAGAAAGTTAACCTCACTTAACCTGTTGCTGAGGCAATAGGAGCTGCTTTTGCTGCATGGTTAATGGAGAAGAAAAAAGCTGACTCTTCCCAGCATTTGAGAGTTTCTATTGGCCATGATACTCGAATATCAGCCAAATTATTACAGGTTAGATTGTTCTGTATAACATTTTTTTAACACCCACCTTTAAATAAAGTGATTGTTGATTGTGTTAAAACTTTGATGGTTATGAAACTAAATGTTTGTCCATTGTCAAATTTTAGAATGCAATTTCTCGAGGTCTCGCTGGTGCTGGCCTAGAATTTGTCCACTACGGGTGGGTGATATCAATTTTTTCTTGAAAAATATTTGCATTTTTTGTTTGCATGATAAAGTGTATTATTGGTTTTAAATCCCCAATTTCTGCAATTACTGTTCAAGCATATACCATACACTGATACTCTTGTTTGAAGATAATATAATCAGATTTGAGCATGCATATTCAGTTAATTTGATCAAACTATGCAGAAAGTTTTGGTTTGAAGCGTGTGATTGATGCGTGATTGATGTTTCTCCATATTTATTGGTACGTGTATTGATGCGTGATTGATGTTTCTAAAGCTTTTCTTTTTATTACTCTGTATTTCTGGGTGCTTTATGCATGTGATTTTACTCTTTGCTTTGTGTTCTGCAGACAAAGCGTGTGATGTCCTTGGATATAGCCCTGTTAATGGCTGGAGCAAAAGAAAGAGGAGAGCTAGAGGAACATGTTACAAAGTTGATAAAAGACGTAATAAAGTCAAGTGAATACTGTAATATAAAAGAATGTATAAGAGTTTGATGAACACGTGCTTGACGTGCTAGAAGAGGATTGTTTTAGCTCTCACTGATTATTCTCGAAATGCATGTGATTCATTCTCTTCATTGATGACGTTCATATACTTGTTCGGGCAGGAACAGTTGGGAGAGGAAATAAAGGATATGGCCTTGACATAGCAAATTTACTCAAACCTGCACTTGGAAGGGGTCGATTTCAGGTGATTATTAGTTAATTCTATTCTAAATTACTCCTGAAGATAAACACGTTTTCTGTTTGAGGGCTGGTGTAGTGTAAACAATTAACAATACGGTATAAGATTAAGGTTGGAGATCAAAGTATATGGTTAGTACTTACTACACATTTACAGGTGTCTGATACCACCCTTTCAAAGTATTTTTATTGAATAAGCTTATCAATTTACATTTGGAAACTGCAATTCAAGGTTGAGATTATTAAGAAAGACGTCTTGATGAAAATTTGGGAGGTTATCATTCAGTAAATTGTGGAGTCAAAAGGGTATATGTATAGATAATTTCTTTTATTAACAGGGCAACCTGTTATTTGAAATCAGGGACAAAGAACTTAATCTAATATATATATATATATATATATATATATATATATATATATATATCACAAAATATGTATAAAGAAAGAGAGTAAAGGAGAAAGAAGCATGAGAGAACAAAAATGTCACTCTGATAAACATAGATAGAAACAATACTGTTGTAAAAAGTGTGGCAAAACAATATAAATATAATTTTTTATGAAAAATTCTCATTAAAATTGTGGATATAAGTCATCTTTCTCCACGAAACATCAAAAGATTGATGAGCATTCCAATGCGATATGCACTCCTGGATTCAGTATCATTCAAAGTAAGCATTATTGGTCACTGCCATTGTTCTGATTTTGAGAGTTCATTCATATTTGTTCTCTTTCTAAATGCAAATTTTGTCCTTTGTTTCTGGCTTTTCCAATATGCCTTATTCTTGAATCTCCCCATGTTCCTTACTCATCTCTCACTATAGTTCATATTCCATTGAATCTTCATAGCTTTCCAGTTCTTTAGCAATTGGTTGCTCTTGGATTCTAATTCCATGACATCAATTTCCATGAAAAACAGACAAAGTAACAAATTGCAGCACTGAAAACCATGTGTCTGTCTAAACTTTGAAGCAACATATTGAACTGAAAGTTGAGGAGAACTGAAACAAGAGTGTACGTCTAAATTTTTTAACACCTGCCTATAATCTTGGTTGATAAAAGCTGTCATTTCTTGATTGTCTTCTTATGTAATTGATACTTGCCATTAAAACAAGTAGAAGACTATTATATTTAGAGAAATTATAAAGACAAAGTTCCTCCGTTTCTATTATATGGAAAGAGACAATGTCGGGATGAATACATAGTCTTATTCCACGTGTTAAAAGTATATTGGTAAAATTAGAACATAATTAAATATAATATAATTGTTAACTTTCTTTAACTTTTTATGAATGTTACGAATTAAAATATGATTAATAAACTTATAATGTTTTTTAAAATGAATATGTAAATTAACATAAAATAATAGGTTTTCCTTTATCCGAATCTAACAAATTTTGAATCATGTCAAAATAAATATCAAAATTTTAAATCCGTACCTTCTAGGCTACCTTTGGCCATTCTCAAAAATTTATTGGGATAAACTAAACCAGTCTCTGAGCTATCTTATTGCTTGTCAATGTATGAATGATATGACCTGTTTGACTTCAGAGAGACATCAACCAGTAATAAGGAATTACTAGCACCCGAAACTAGTGGAAAATGATGTGCATTGTTATATAAGTCTTACGTTACACGTAAGTATATTTCTTCAATGGATTTGTATGATAGATCTAAACTAAATTAAACCTAAATAGAATTATTATTATTATCAGGAAATACTTTTATTTGGGTTGTTTGTTTGATTAGTTAAAATTGTTTGAAAAATATTAAAGATTTGATATTTAGAGAGAAAATCAATTTATATTAAATATTTTTTTATTGAACTGTTTTGATAAAATTGAGTTAAATTTAGGATACATTATTTTAATGTGATATTTATAATCTATTTTAGTCAAGATTTGAATATATATATTGAATCATTTACTAATAGATTTTTTTTTAACTCATACTAGACGTTTAGGTGTGATGATGTGCCGAAAATTTCACATAATTAAACTTAAATTTTCCTATCTTAATAATGAGACAAATTATTTTACTCTGTCAGTGTCCTTCTTAGTTAATTTGATTTAAAATTTAATTCTATAAATTCAAAGAAATAGTGATATGACCTTAAAATTTATAGCCTTAACTGTTTTTAGAAAGTAACAAATATATGCAAGGAAGGATGTATTATTAACACGACTATTAAGCATAAACTAAATTTACCCAAGTTTTGATAATTGTATTTATATATCTTTACTGAAATAGTCAACATTTGATTCAATTTAATTAAATGTAACTTCATAAATGAGTAAAATTTATGTAATAATCTTACGCATACAAATATGAAATAAAAACTCGAACATCTTAAATATAAATTTGTATTTCAAAATATAAACACATACATTAACAAATTCGCGGTTTTGAAGATAAGATCTATATGCCTAAGCTTTTCCCAATATGAGAACCTTATATATCCACAGATCGAAGATAAGATCTATACCTAAGCTTTTCCCAATGTTGTTACCACTGTTTGTCTGTCTTATTATTCTCCCTGTGCTGTTCTTGTTCTTCATCCATAATCTAAGAACCTTCAAGAACACAACCAGCCCTCCAGGTCCTAAACGCCTTCCAATCATAGGAAACTTGCATCAGTTAGATAACTCCATTCTTTATCTGCAGTTATGGCAACTCTCAAAGAAATATGGACCTATATTTTCCCTTCAATTAGGGTTCAGACAAGCTATTGTAGTCTCCTCCCCTAAACTAGCAAAAGAGGTACTAAAAATCCATGACCTTCAGCTCAGTTCAAGACCTAAACTACATGGCCAGCAGAAACTCTCCTACAATGAGTCAGAGATTGCATTCTCCTCAAACACTGAAAATTGGAGAGAAATCAGAAAAATTTGTGTTGTTCATCTCTTTAGCTCCAAGCGTGTCTCTACCTTTTCGTACATAAGAAAGTTTGAGGTGAAGCAAATGATCAAAAAAATATCTGGGCATGCATCTTCTTCGGGTGTTACAAACTTGAGTGAACTGTTACTTTCTTTCTCAAGTACTGTGGTTTGTAGAATTGCTTTTGGGAGAAGGTACGAGGATGAAGGAAGTGAAAAGAGTAGGTTCCATGTGTTGCTGAATGAGCTTCAAGCCATGATGGGTACCTTCTTTGTTTCCGATTATATTCCATTGATGGGTTGGGTTGATAAACTCAGTGGATTGAACGCACGTCTTGAACGAAACTTCAATGAGTTCGATAGGTTCTACCAAGATGTGATTGATGAACACATGGATCCAAATAGAGAATATGCGGAAGAACAGGCTATGGTTGATTTGTTGCTTCAACTGAAGAATGATCGTTCGCTTCCAATTGATATCACTTTTGATCACATCAAAGGGGTTCTCATGGTATGGTCTATTAATTCCTATTTTCTATAATTTATTACCTTTTTAGCTAATTAATTAATACTCTATTTCTTATATATGAAAAAAAAAGAATTTTTCTAAATATCAACGCATTTTAATTAAGGAAAAGAAGATAGAACTCAAATCGATGAACTATTGCTGCAAAATTCATTTTGTATTGTTCGATATTAATTTCGTAAATTGATTGTCATGAATTTAGTTCTTCGTTACTGAATAAAATTGCAACAATACAAAATTAGAAGAATATGAAGAGACGACAAATACAAAGAGAAGGACAAAAACTAAAATTCTAAAATTGTTCAACTGATTATTGTGTATCTTGTGAGCAAAATAAGCCCTTAAACTAATTACATGCTTAATTATTAAGGCTCCATTTATTATCTATTATTATCTAATAACTACTACATTAAATTAGTGACTCTTTCATTTAAAAATAAACAAAATTCCTAAACAAATAAACAACTCATTTAATAATCCTTAACGATCGAGACTAGTACAAAATTAAATATAAGTAACAGTGGGTGATAAGGTTATCTGAGATGGTAAACATAACTAGGACTTATATTCGTGTAGTATGAGGAACAGGGGTAAAAGAGCATATATATGGCTTGGTTGGGTGAGGGTTCTTCACATGAGATGCTAAACCAGCGGAGGAAAAACCCAGTATAAGTATGCAGGAAAGACTGAATTCTAAAAATATGGAATGGCTATCTAATGCCCAACTTTTTATGCAGCAGATACAGGGTTGGCACATTCATTTTTTGTTGATATACTGAGGCACTTTGGGCTTATAGAATATGACAGAACTAGTCATAAGACGTGATATTTTTGTTAGTATTTTGAGGTTGTGAAAGGAGTAGTCATGGGATAGAGGAAATGTAGAGATAGTGAAATGTAGAGAAAATGTGGAGATGGTGAAATATGGAAGTAGTAGTTGGAAGAAGTGTTGTAGTTGTCTTTAGTTATAGTAGACAACATCCTTCACACAGATAATCAGAGAATGCAGATACTCAGAATTCATCCAAGCAATTCCAAAACATGGCAAAATAATCAATCAGCTCTAGAGGTGAATCCAAAAGCAATAGAACCTCAGAGATGCACTATTAGTGTTTCTCTTAAGTGTCTAGGGTAAACAATGTCAACTCAATGCACTCAAGAAAGCAAGCAACAAACAGACTTGGCAAGCCTCTAATATCAACACTCAAAACATATGAATGTTCAAATCAAAAGGTCTTTTATAGATGAAATGGGGCCAAGGACAAGGGAGGATAACATATGGATAAGTAGCTACAAACCAAAAAGAATAGAGGAGCAATGGGGAACAAGTGAAAATGCAATGAAATCACACCCAAAACCTCTAATTCAATCCTCTTGACTCCATTATTAAAAAAAAAATTATTTTTCTCATTTTTTCCTATTTTTTTCTTTTTCTTTTTTGTTTCATCTTGTCTCTTTTTCTTTTCTCTCTCTTTAGGACACAATTGTAAGAGACAAGATACACACATATTTACAAAACAACTAACAAGAGGAACCAACTGGCCAATTCATAAGAATCCCCAAGAAGACCACACTTTTCCTAAAACACTTCCAAATCTCCAAAATTTCCTAAGGTTAAGGTAATCATGGTTTTTCACTTAGGCTAGTGTATGAGCTTCAAAAGAAAGAAATGGGGAAAGTATAGGCACAGAAAGGGTTATCAAAGGATTAAAACAAGGGAGGCTTCTTTGGCTAGAGAGGTTCAAGAACAAAATTGCCTTTATCACTTCCAAACATGCATATCAATCAATAATCATAAAAAAGAGTCAAGCCAAGGGATATGTGCAAGCAATTAAGAGATACATCACACAAGAAATAACATAAAGTGGCTCAAATCTTACACAAGGTATTTGTCACAATCAAATCAACCTTTCAAACATCATAATCATCTTCCCAAGCAAAGAAAAACAAGGGATTTCAAACCAATAAGTATCAATCAAGTGAAGTGAAAGACGAGTCTACAACTTAAACAAAATCTAGAAATGAAGAGAATCATACAAAACTGTACACAAGGCAAGACAAAACCAACCTAAAATAGAAAAAATTTAGCAAAGAAAACAAAAACTAACAAAGAATAATCAAAATCTCCCCCAATAGACCACACTTAAACTACATAGTGTCCTCAATGTGTCATAAGCATAAGATCAGAAATCAGAACAATGAACAGATCATGTACAAGTGCAATAAAAGTAGGGAAAGGGGGAGAAGGGAAAAGAAAACCCCCCTGAGTCAGGGTGGCAGTTGCCAATTTTGGACTATCAGGGAGATGTCTTCCACCACAGGATCTAGCAAGGAAGTTTTGAGGAACGATTTCATCCGCCAGATTTGATCGAGCAGGGAAATGTCTTCCACAGCTGGATCTAAGAAGTGATTGTTGATGAGCGGGTTTTGTTAGTGCCTGTTGATACTCAAGCTTTTGTATATGTGAGCACCTTTGTCTTCCACTGTGGGTGTTTGTTGGTCAACTTCATGTGTACCTCCTGCAATAGGGTTAGTGCAATGTGGTTCCACAGAAATGACATTTAGGGGTATAACACCCAATCCCAGTGTAACAGGCTGAACATTAGGTATACTCTTAGAACATAAATCAATTTCAATTTTTTGAAGCAATATTAAGCACATGCTCAAATTCATGTTCAATGCATGATAAGAAGTATTCAGATAGGATGGCAAAAATTGTTTCTCATCATACAAAGAGTGGAAATGAAAAGCATGCTCATCAACAATATAATCATCAACATACCCCTCAACAGCATAATCATCAACAACATAATCAAATTGAGGTATGTTTACCTCCACTTCCTTAGAGATTGGTTGAGTGGTGGAAGATGAAGGTGGTCTACGTAGCTCAAAATTGCTGCTTATAACTGCTCGGTCCTCAAAATCTTCATTAGTCTCCTCAGATTCAAGAGTAGGGACATAGGACGGTGGGAAAGTAGGTGGCACAGTGAGCACATGACTCTGGTTCCCATCCCCTAGGTCAATGGCACTAACATCATCTGGAATCTGAACAGCTTGAAAATGTAATTTCTCTAAAACTTGAGACTGTTCCTTAGTGAGCTGAGTAGCCATATGCCCGTCCAGGATCGTTGTTATAACCATGCTGATCAAAATAATGTTGAGCAGGGAAGAATTCATCCAAGAATTGTCGCTTAAAATCTTCCCATAAATCGATAGATCCTAGAATAAGACCATAAAGCCAATCCCTTGTTGCTCCTTGTAATGAGTGCGGAAATTCCCTTAAGAACATGTGATCATTCGGGACATGTGGAGGTTTCATTGAAGAGCAAATGATGTGAAACTCCTCCAAATGTTTATGTGGGCATTCACCTACAAAACTGTGAAACTTAGGCAGCAAACGTATCAGTCCACTGTTGAGAACACAAAGAACATCATCCTTAATATATGGAACCGACTCCCAATGAGCACTCTCACGAGTAGGAAAATGATTCATATTGTCCTCAACATAGAAATCAGCATGAGAGCCATAATCAGAGTAACATGCAGAAGGAGAATCATAATTATAGGCACAGGCAGAAGAAGCAGTATGTTCATAATCAAAATAGGTAGACATGAAGAAAGAATGGGGAAAGGAAGAATGCAATGAAAATATGCTACTAAAGCTATCTAAATGCAACACACCTGACAACACACACAAAACAGAACAAAACACTCACAACACAAGACAAAACACAACACACTAACACAACAAAAGACCTAAGACCGAACCGTTGGTCCCCAGCAACGGCGCCAAAATTTGATGGGGCTGTCGCGGCCCATACAAATTTGATGTGCAAATAAGAATGAAGTATAGTACTAGGAAGTGACTCTTAGGTCGTCTCTCAAGGACCAAATGTGGTTCGAGAATTAGGTCAAACACGAAGTGGGGGAGGGGGGTTTGAAAGTGTTTTTTGCAAGGAAAATTAAACTAATTTAAAACTGGAAATTAAAGACAACCAAACATAATTAAAAGCAATGAAAGAAATATGTAAAACATAAATATCGTACGGTCCTACAGTTGGAAACTAAAGTTGACCGAACGGTCCTATAGATGACTGAACGGTCCTAACATGGAAACGAAAGCATGAATACCGAACAGTAAAAGTAAAACTAGACAATACAGGAAGGGCCGAACGGTTCTACATGGAGACCGAACGGTATGAATCTAAAACTAGCTCATGGAAATGAAAATGAACACTTGAAACAAGCCAAATGGTGTTAAGGTTGACCGAACGGTCTCTAACAACAAAGCAAGTTAGAGACCGAACGGTGCAAATCAAAGACCGAGCGGTATGCAGTAAAAGCAGAAATAGTAAACGTGAAAAATTCAAACGTAGTACAGCAGAAACGAAACTCAATCGTAAATTAGAAAATGAAATCAGATGGATTCAAAAGCTGAAAGCGTAAATTAAAAGCATAAACTAAATGGTTCAAAATCTGAATGTCAAAACGGGTATGGAAACGAAGTGCAACAGTAGAAGCATCAATAAACTCAAACTGAGATTGAAACAGCAAATGCAGCACAGCAGCGAAATGCAACCGTAAAAGTGAACAGTAAAAGTGAAACCAGAAATGCAGCACAACAACGAAATGTAACATTAAAAGTGAACAGTGAAACGCGAAACCAGAAATGCGGCACAATAGTGAAGATGATGATGAACAGTAAAACTGCGACTAGTAGAGACGAGAAAGAAAGTGAACAGTAAATGCAGGAACAAATTCAACTCTTAAATTGCAATGTAAAAGGAGTTTAATACATGAAAATGGAATGAAGGCAAAACCTAAACCTCCCCAAAGGGGAAGGAGGAAGAAAATGCTCCCCAAAGAACATAAACGTGAGTGGCGGCTCGGAGACCCTTGTGAAATCTGCTTTTACGATTTTATATTACCCAAATGACCAAAATGCCCTCCTCATGGGCTTGTCCTACAAAATGACCTAAAATTTGGCCCAAAGTCCTAAAGTTTGACCCAATGACATTCCAAAACGAAATTAAACTCTAACACTGACGTGGCCACCCTCTTGAAGTCCCAAAATGTGCTTCCAGCACTGCTGCTGAGTTCCTCTAGTTACTGCATGTGACCGATCGATCGTGAAAGGTTCACACCGTTCGGTCATTATTTTCAAGAGTGCTCAGCTGGTAGCTGACCGTTCGGTGAAGGCTTCTAGCAAGGCTTTCTTAGTTCATTCGGCAGTGACTTTGGCAGACTTCAGTCACGACTTCGTCAAACCGCTCGGTTTGTAGTGCTCGGCCATAAGTGCAAGCTTCCACAGACCGCTCGGTGCTCGGCCATCCAGTGCAGGCTTACAACAGGCCGTTCGGTCAGCTTCCAAGATCGTTCATTATTCATTCACGGACAATTCGGACAAGCCTTCAAAAGACCGTTCGGTCAAGGCTTCAGCAGACTTTACGGTTGGGCGAATTCTCTATCGTTTTGTACACTACTTCACAGACCGTTCGACCATCTTCAGCAGATCCTTTCTCAACCTTTCAAGAGTGACTGTCCTTCACAAAATGATTGAAATAGTTAAGCCCAAATAATTCAAATTAATTAAAATAAGAATTATTCTTAAAATTAAGCCCGAATAGTGAAAATGAGATAAAAATGGAGAATTAATCACACTTCACTAACACAATATGGTGCAAAAAGCTAAGTTAGTAGTAGAAAAGAATGACTCATCAGTAATAGAAGATGGATTTATAGTTTTGTTTAAGGTAGTTGAAAATTTTATCTACGTCAGTAGATGACCGAACGTAGCTCTAGTACCACTGTTAATATTTTAAGGTTGTGAAAGGAGTAGGTGATGGGATGGAGCAAATGTAGAGATAATGAAATTTGTAGAGAAAATGTGGAGAGTGTGAAATATGGAAGTAGTAGTTGGTAGAAGTGTTGTAGTTGTCTTTAGTAGATGTTATGCATCAAATGGTAGAGTACATGGGTATTTATAAACCCATATATTATTCTAGAACATACTAGTCATAATTTATGTGGAATGTTCTAGATTTTTACCTATGTAGAATATTCTTGATTTTTCGTCCTATCTTAGGCTTTTCTACAATATTCTAGAACTTGTATTACATTTCAATTCTTCTATCTAAGGAGCTTCTACATTTTTCTAGAATTTGCATTACACTTTAATAATTTTTAAGAGTCTATTTAAAATGTAATTGTGATCTGTTGGCATGTACCAGATATGGTATTTAGCAGTAAACTACTTTGATGCAGCTGCTACTTAGCAGTAAAATTGTGTGTGATTAAGAAACTGTATAGTTGTGCCTTCGTGGGTTTTGATTTTGGGGAGTAAGATACCAGTATTTGGTACTGATATATTGATAAACCAATATTTGCTATTGATATACTGATATACCAGTATTTGCTAAAGATAAAGCAAACAATATACCAGTATTTGCTACTGATAGGTAACGGTGAACTACTTTGGTTTGGTGCGTAGATGCTACCTAGCAGTACAAACTGTGTAATCGTACCTTAAGGTTATAGATTGTGGGATGTGACAGAGACATTGGTTAAGAGTGATTTGTAATGTCTTTTAAGGTATAACTTGTATCCTTTAAGTGAAAAACCTTTTCTTTGCTCAATGAAATACCTTTTCATTGTTGATAAAAAATTGAGGAGAGCCAAAATTTAAATTTAACTCAAGATGTTGTTTCTAGTCCCTTTGATTCCAAAAATCAACCTTGTGATTTTTACGCCAAAACTCCTTTCTTTAGACAACAAATTCTCTCCAATTTTGCCCAAAGCTAATTTCCACATTACCCCACAAGAAAATCCATTACAAACTTGTAATTTTTCCAATACTTGAGAATAATTAAATCTTGAAAGAAGATAGTTCATCTTCTTCCACTAGTTCCTAACTATTGATTTTGCTTTTTAGAACATACTTGCAGCAGGGACAGATACCACAGCAGCCACATTAGTTTGGATTATGACTGCCCTTGTAAAAAACCCAAGAGTAATGAAGAAACTTCAAGAGGAAATCAGAAACGTGGGAGGTAAAAAAGATTTCTTGGATGAAGATGACACTCAGAAACTTTCTTACTTGAAGGCTACGATAAAAGAGACACTTAGATTGCACCCACCAGGCCCACTACTTGTACCAAGAGAATCAACAGAAGAGTGCATTATTAATGGCTACCGAATTCCAGCTAAAACAATTGTGTTTGTGAATGTTTGGGCTATTCAAAGAGATCCTGAAGCTTGGAAAAATCCTCAAGAGTTTTGTCCTGAAAGATTCTTAGACAGAGCTATAGATTTTCATGGACAAGATTTCGAACTGATTCCGTTTGGATCAGGTCGTAGAATTTGCCCTGGTATAGCTATGTCTGTTGTGACATTAGAACTTGTCGTTGCTAATCTTCTTCATTCCTTTGATTGGGAATTGCCTCAAGGGATGGTAAGGAAAGACATTGATCTTGAAGTGTTGCCAGGAATTACCCAACACAAGAAGAATCATCTTTGTCTTTGTGCCAAGACTATGTTCAATATATAAGTTGGTTGCAAGAACGTTTGACGAACATAATTAACAATCTATCATCTTCTATTTTGGTTTGCGTTATTGTAAGAACCTTGACGTGATTTTAATGTGTAAATCATAATTTTTGATGAATACTTCTAGAAACATATATTGTATAGTTCTTGATGATCTTCGTATACCATTATAGAAGATATATTAAGATATACTCATATTTTAATAAGTTATTAGAATAATTGAGATTCCTCATAAATATTACATACCACATTATATATGTGGTGAAGGTAAGTTTTTGTGAAAATATATTAAATTTAAATTCATTTTTAATATGAATATCAATAAGATTTATCGGACTTATTATGTGAGTATTTATGATTCTATCAAACTACTCACAAATATTTAATATGTATAATTCTTATAAAACAATAAAAAATATTTTAATTTAAAAAATAATAAAATTTAGGTATGTACTACCTAAAATTAATTAAAACAATATAAACGTGATCTTAAACCATAAAACAAATTACATGTACTTTTCTTTTGGTTCTAGATTGGATATTACATAATCACATTTATTAGGTTTGTGAAGTATTCCTTTTTAGTTTTGTTAAGTGGAAAGTCAAATGGTAGTATTTTCTGTGATAGAAATTCACAATCACGAAACATATTTTTTTAAGCATGTAGATTTTTTTTTAGGATTTATTTACTATTATTAGAAAATAAATGTCTTCTTTCTTAACACCAAGAGGGGTGAATTAGTGATTACTAAAAACGAATTTTTTAAAATCTTTTTTTGCAAACTTTGAATGATCTTGAATCTTTCTTGTAATCTAAGTAATACGTTTATGCAATTCAGAAAAAAAAGAAATAAGGAGAGAAGAACAAATACAAGGTTTTTATCCTGGTTCGACTTCAATGCCTACATTAAGTTATCCTTCCAATCAACCTTAGATTGAAGAATCTTTCACTATAATGATTTGACATTTATACCAAAGGTTTTACAGAAAACACCTGCATAGAGAACCACACGCCCTTACTGCAAAACCCTTTGAGACCACCTCTCAAAGTCAAGAACCCCTTGTTCTTCTTCCTGTCATGCATAAACAGGTAACCACAATCCGAGATTGCAAAAACAAGTTTCTAATCAATGTAGAAACACCTAAGTAGTGTAGAGTATGATTAGCCAATTATGTCCACAGTTCTTCTCTCAAGAATCCTTCAAGTTTCTTCCAAATCTTTGAAACTTGGTTTTTAGAGCTTCTCAATCACCTGTAACACTTTTCTCTAATCAAAGATATCAGATATGAAAATTTCAAATGTTCAATTCTTTATTCTTGTTGTTACAGTACAATGAGCAATGCATCAATATATAGTTATCTCATGATAGACGCAGACTAATCGATTACGTTAATAATGTAATCGGTTACATAAATGACATATGTAACAAAATTACAATTCAAACATATTTAATTGAATGCACAATTAATGCAATCGATTTGCAATAAATGCTAGTCAACATATTTAAAAATATGACCGTTAAAACAGTTATGACTTAGCTTTAAAACAGTTTTCAAAACATAATAGAGTTAATTGATTACATACATAGTGTAATCGATAAGCTAAACACTTAAACAAATTTTGAAAACTTTTTCTCATCAAAACTCATCATAGTACATTTCAAAATGATGTATGCAAAGACACAAGTTTTAATCGATTTAACACTTACTGTAATCGATTCAAAACTTGTTGTTTTGCCACAGTTCAAAACAAAAGCTATCTGATAGATTCAATTGATTACTATATCACTATAATCGATTGTATCATACAGAATTGCTTTGTGCTTGATGTTTTATCTCATTAAAAACATTTAGCATGCATACAGAAGATATAAACACATTTATGATCACAATAGTATGCAAACCAATCAACATGATAACTTATGTATTAAACATATAAAAACATATCAAACACAAATACACATTTCTGTTGTGTCATTAGAACATATGTGTGTTTTTACAGTTAATGTGTTGTCATCATCAAAAATCAAAACATCAAAGATTGGGTTCAACACTCATATTGCTCCCCTTATCAACAAAGATGTTCATATCGAATAAATCATTAGAAAGTGTACTAAGTAAAGTATGTCCGCACTCTTGTTTGCATGAATCTAATATTCAACTTGTTTTGAATTTGAAGGGAGACTGATATATATCGGATTTTGGAGATAAAAGCACAGTGACAACTTCATACATGTCTAGAAGGGTAGACCCACATTTTTGCCAATGCCTAAAGTTTTGTCCAGAGAGGACCTCGATTTTTGACATATGAAGAAATTGTTTCGTGAAGATTGTTTGAGTTCCGGGAATGTTGTTTTGATTCTCCAGAATTGGGTTGTTGATGTCAATCATATGTCCTTAAGATTGTTTTAAAAATTGATAATAATCACGAACAATAATTTTCTAAGGCATGTAGATCCATTGTTTTTAGGGACTTATCCGCAGTGTGTTGCATAAGTTTCCGAGTATATACCAGAAATTTCTTGAAAAATTTTAAGGATCACAAAACTAGCATAATCTCTTTTTGAGAAGAGTGAAACCCAAGATATAAAGAGCAAGGGAAGAAAGAAAGAAGAAAACGAGAGGGTAGGCTCTTGAAATATTTTTATGTGATGGAGAGCTCAATTAGCGTTACATGTTTCGGATGTGTAGGGCGGTGCGGTTCCAAGTCTTCCAAGTCTTCCCGCGTTCTCGTCTTCGTGACTGATCTTCTCCTGGCGCTTTGGCTCTCCTCTTGATCCGGAGGGGTGGAGACCTACAAAAGATTCTCCGATGCCAAAGTCAGTTTCAGAGCAGTGGCTATTTTCAGTAGTAGTAATAAATGTGCATTCAATGTAACCTATCTACCACTTACCGTGGACCTGTATTTATAGTTTTCGCTATGGGCTTGGGATTAGTGAAAAGTTAATCACGGCCCAAAACGGCCCGATAGCTTCTAATTTCTACTTACCTTTAAACCAGATTACTTTCCCTTAAATTATGTTGATTAGTGTTTCGGCGGGCGTGGACGTCCGCCCATGTGAAATGGGCGTCAGCCTCGCGCGCACAGAGATCCGCCCGTGTGGGGTCCGCCCATGTGGGCTCTTTGGTATGGCATCCGGTTTTGCTGGCCGTGTCCGCGGGGATCCGCCCATGTGGGATCCGCCCACGTGGTAGTGGGATCCGCCCCTGTGGGATCCGCTGGGAGCGCCGGGAGTCTCAGCCCATTGTGGGATACGCCCACGTGGTCGTGGGATCCGCCCATGTGAGCGCTTCCGTACGGTGCCGGTTTTGCTCGTCGTGTCCAGCCCATTGATATGGGCGTCCGCCTCGTCCGTAGGAGGATCCGCCCAATAGCTTGGGCGTCCTTCACAGGATCCTTCCGTACGGCGTCCGCCTTTGTAGATACACAAGCCCCCAAGTCTAGTGCTCGTAGTGAACGTGGGACTTGGGTCACCTAACAGACAAGATTTGATGCAGTGGCTGTCGTGCCGGGCTGCTCTGTTGATGGTTTAGGATTCTGTGAGTTCTTCAAAGTTTTTTTAAAGAGGTTCGGGCCCGGTTGGTAGGTTGTCCTCCCTGCATACAAGAGGGTTAGGATGAGTTATACCAGGGTTCTAGGTTATTCAACCTTTGGACGGCTCTTCAACGCATGA
>NW_025904070.1:0-14570 GCF_018835915.1 Vigna umbellata
TTACTGTGAATTTATTAAGTTTTTTAAAATATATGAAGTTTTCTTTACTGTGAATTTATTAAGTTTGCTTTGAGAAAAGAGTAACTTTATATTTTGAATTACTTAGAATTTGTAAGAATTTTAAGACCTTTTTTTATTGTGAGAAATTAAACATTTTGATTAAATGAAAGCAAAAACTCGTGGCATCCAACAGCATTTTTTAAAACATAATTTGGTACAATATATCCTTTTGTTGAAAAAGATATATTAGACAACTCTTCTGTTTCATATATTTGGGTAAGTTTTTCCTCTTTTGGCACCTAACTTTCTATGTACAGTCAGAAAATAAGAAAAAGATATTGACTTTTGTCTATAAATTTTTTTATTTAATTTTAAATATCAAGTAATTTATAAAATGGGACTCCTACAATATTATATATATATATATATATATATATTATATATTTAAAAGCAATCTACAAAAGCTTGTTTTGCATTTGGGAATGAAAATTGCGAACCAAAGCATAATCTTGACCAGATTCATTGTACTGTTCAATCATTCCATTCTTACCCATGCCATGCTTCTAAATATTATTCAATAATTTCAAATTTTGATCTTTCAGTAATCCCTTTTGTTAAGTAGTTGCAATTAAGGACAATTAAGGATTAAGAAAAGGTGGTAATCAATTATGAATGGTATTAATTTTATTTCCCTAACAATAGTAACAGCAAATTAAGAACTTGATTGCATCTCAGAAAATTCTAGATGTGCCACATCATTACCATGATTACAATGCTGCTTTTATTATTCTTTGAATCAGACAATCAACCTTACATGTGGCATTGATTTGATCACAGAGGGTCGGCACAAATTTTTCACCAATAAATAAACTATTTCTGCAGTTGATTACTTAATGGCAAAATGGCCCTGGAGTTTGAAAATAGTGTGAGAGAGAAGGGAAAGAAAATCAATGTAATAAATTATTGTCTGAAAAAAGCTAGAAACCTTATCGGATTTCAAGGCTTGGATTGGTACTAAGTAGATTTTACTCATCCCAAAAGAAAAATTACAGCAAAAGTTGTATACATGTATAAGGTATTTGTCTACATACCTTCTTATAAATAGAAAGTATGTGGGCATAGCTTTCTTCATCACACCATCATAAACAAACATACACACTCATCAATGGCTACCCTTATTGCTCCCAGCAACCACTCTGCCCAAGAAGATGCTGAAGCTCTCAGAAAGTCTTTTGAAGGTGGCTATCACCACCATCATCATCATAACGATCCCCTTTGTTGTTTGGATCATACTTATTCATGACCTTGTTGATTTTGAAGAGTTTATCTAACGAAAATCTGCGACAAATTTGCAATCTTGATTAACCATTTAATTTCAGTTTGAACTAGAAAGTGATTTTTTTGTATCTCAGGAATCTGATATACTTGTGTAAATGTTTGCAAAGGGTCTTTAAAATGAACGAGTTTGAGTGATTTTCAACTCTGTAGGATGAGAAAACTGTGATCGTAATACTGATTAACATGTAGTTTCAGTGTTGACTTGAAAGTACTGTTTTTTATTCGAGGGTAATCTGTTGGAGTGATGAACCTGGTGTATTTCTGTGTATCTATGAAATGGGTGTTTAGAATGACTGGGATCGATTGATTTCAATTTTGTAGGATGGGGTACTGATGAGAACCTTATAATAACAATATTGGGTCATAGAACTGTTCATCAGAGGCAACAAATCAGAAGAGTTTATGAGGAAATTTACCAGGAGGATCTTGTGAAACGCTTAGAGTCTGAGATCAAAGGAGACTTTGAGGTGCCTTCTATGTGAAATGTTGTTTTTAATTTTCCGTGTTCCTTTTGAAATTCTTGTGTGCTAATTGAACTCTGTACTGTGTTACTGGTACTGAACAGAAAGCTGTGTACCGATGGATTCTTGAACCTGCAGATCGTGATGCTGTTTTGGCCAATGTTGCCATCAAGAGTGGCAAAAACTACAATGTCATTGTGGAAATTGCCACTATCTCCTCCCCAGAAGAGCTTTTGGCTGTTAGACGTGCTTATCTCCTCCGCTACAAGCACTCTTTGGAAGAAGATCTTGCAGCACATACCACTGGCCATATACGCCAGGCAAGTTCTTGTGCATTGAATACATGTTTGATCCACTCTATCTTGAAAAAGCAAGGATCTTTTTGCCCTATTTCTTAAGAGATCACTTTTTTGTTCAATGTTTTCAATCTGATTACATTTAAGAGTGAAGGCTAAGTAGCCAAATCAGCTGTCAATTTTTCTTCAGTTGCATGATGGGGTTTTTTGTTAGACATGTGGAAACAAGGGTTTGATCCGAAGTAGCTAGGTAAGGTTTCTGAATTATAAGTGAAGGGAATGTTATGGTGCATATGATCTCAGTTTTTACTTCACTTTATTTTTGGAAGACAATGAGGATTGATTGTGTAGACTGCTAGTTTTACAGATGCACCAGATATTCACCCTTGTCCTTTGGATGAACTTTCCCAATTGACACAAGTGTGAAAAGATAGAAAAGAATAGCTTTTGACCAATTTCTTGATTGATAACATCTTTTAAGTATTTGTATTCTAAAATAATATCAGATTAGATGTGAATTCTGCTTTGTAGTTTTTTGGGATTTTCTAATAGACATGTGGCAACACAAGTTTGATTTTGATCCAGTGTAGATGTAAGTATAAGCTTCTGACTTTATAAGTAAATGGAATGTTATGGTGCTTATGATCTTAGTTTTTGTGGTTGATATTGAGCAGCTTCTAGTGGGGTTGGTGACCTCATTCAGGTATGTTGGTGATGAGATCAATCCAAAATTGGCACAAAGTGAGGCTGAAATTCTTCATGATGCTGTGAAAGAGAAGAAGGGTTCCTATGAAGAGGCCATCAGGGTCTTAACTACAAGGAGCAAGACTCAGCTCATTGCAACTTTCAACCGCTACAGAGAGATCCATGGCACTTCCATCTCTAAGGTACACAAAAAGGAAACACTAACATATCACCAAAATTATTATCATAGTTTTCTACATAAGCCATTCAAAAGAGAAACGAGTAAAAGTTTAGATGTTTTACTTTATGACCTTATATCTGATATTTCTTATGATTGCAGAAACTGGTGGATGAAGGATCTAATGATTTTGAGAAGGCATTGTACACCACCATCCGTTCCATCAATGATCATTTTAAGTACTATGAAAAGGTTTGATGTTTTAACTAAATTTTTTTTCTGATAGTCTATCCAATCTCACTGTATTTCCATCCTTGAAATTTGGGTTTCATCAAGAAATAGTCCTATCCAGTTCACAGCATATAACATATTTGAATTTGTTGATGTCATGAAAAATGAAATCACCCTGGATGTTGAAAATCAACAAACCCTTATGAAAATATCTACTATGATTCACATTGATTTTTGTTTTTCCAATGTTAGGTGGTGAGAAATGCTATCAAGAAGGTTGGAACTGATGAGGATGCACTCACCCGTGTGGTTGTGAGTAGGGCTGAGAAGGATCTGAAGATAATCTCAGAGGTTTACTACAAGAGAAACAGTGTTCTTCTTGAACATGCCATTGCCAAGGAAATTTCAGGGGATTACAAGAAGTTCCTTCTCACTCTGTTGGGGAAAGAGGACTGAGTTTTTTTTTTTGGAGGGCATTTGTGATAATGAGTTTAGAACACCCCAACTCATACTTGTGAATTTGGTGTTTCCGGTGTTGACTTTTCCTTTAGTTTGATTTCTCCTTTCTCTTACCTTAAGTATGTGAACATAGATTTCTTCTATGAGGGTAATGTGAGAGCTGTTTGGTGGCTATAAATTATGAACAGATACACAATAAAAGATATCATGAGAAATGCCCTTTTCTTTAAGATTCATTTTGAACTATAAAATTGATAAGATCTGTGGCTAATTTTCAACTACAAACTTCACATTGAAACATGTGTATTGTTAATGGAACTGATTCTGGTACAAAATATCTCAGTTACAAAAATAGTGTCACGTTAGATAAAACAATATAAACACATAAGATACCTTTTTGTGATAGAGATTTATGTATATGTGTTTTGGGTCTAAGAATCTAATATTACATGTGCAAAATTTGGATCCAAATTTTGGCTAATTTGATGCTAGAAATGTTTAGCATGAATAAGTGATGTCTGATGCACATTTCAATCCAAATTTTGGCTAATCAGATACTATATATTCTATGAGCATGAATCATGTTCATCATGGAGTTAGAATTTATCTTACGAAGTAGATTATGCAGTAGAATATGACAGCAAAGAAAGTTACTACAAGAAGCCAAAGAAGGAAAGTCTCGGTATAAAACTACAAATGAAATATACAAACATGAGTGATAATGTTCAAAACAGAGAGAATCATGCATCAACACTTTCAATCTATAAAGTTATCAATTCATTATTGGTGCTTTACCAATGTACACTAAATGATTCATCAAAAATACTACTAAAATTTCGAAACCTTTTTTAGATTAAGGGAGGGAAAAGCAAGGGAAATAACACAAATATATGGTGTAATTGGTGAAAAGAGAAAAGTGAAAAATAATTTTAATTAATGGTGAAATTTATTGAACTATTACTATTTATTTTTATTTTTATATTTATCTATTTCCTCATCCCATATGTCTCTTCAATATCAAAGACCTTCAATTTATTTTTTGTCTCATCTATTTTCAGTTATCGACTTATTTGTATCACATTTGGATGAAAAAAGGACAAACATAAGACTGCCAGTGTTAGGTAAGAATGGATGAAAAAAGAAAACGAGTAATAAAATAAAAGTAAGAGATACTAGAGACTTAAGTAGAAAAATAATGAATAAACATAAAAGAAAAAATGAAAATAAAATAAGATATGAATTTTACAGCTTTTTAATATTTTCCTTTTTCATTACATCAACCCATACAGTTTTGAAAATATTTTTAACTTTTTTTAATAATTTTAGTTATTTATATGCTAATTATCGATGATTATCTGTTTTAAATATATATATTTATAAAAAAAAAGTTAAAAAAAGATGATTCATTTTTTTTTCAATTATTCACCTGCCATTCTATTTCTCATGTGCTATTTGGTTGAGTAAAATGGTAGGTGGAGAAAAAATCAAAATTAAAAAGAAAAAGTGATAAGACACTGAAAATGTTGGTTTGTGTACAGAGATGATAAAAGGGTGGGACGTGTGTATCGACACAGGTATCAATTTTTTTAAAATATTAATTAAATAATTGAAATTAAAAAAAAATAATATTATCAAAGTATCTAACGGAAAAAAAATATTTTTTTCCCATGTCAACTATAAAAAGAAATATATTTATATAATGTGTTTATTATTTTAAGATAATAAAAAAATAATATAATTTTTATTATTTTTATTTTTATTATTATTATCATAATTATAAAATTAAACATAAATATATTTTTTTAATTTTAGTTTAAATAATTTTTATTTATTTTGTTCTTTAATTTTTTATTTAAAAATGGTTAAGTTTAAAAAATGTCGAATAAAAAACATTAAATTTAAAGAAATGATATTTTAAGGGGTGAAATTGAGAAAATAATTATTTTAATTTAAAACAATACTATTTAAAAAGTAAAACTGAAAAATAATTATGGACACGAAATACAAAATCTCTTTTATATATAAGTATAAATATTATATAAAAATATCAAATAATAATTAAAAAAGAGTTAAATAATAAGAATGATCAAATTTATATTTTAGTATCATTAACATAAAAAAGTTAATATAAACTTTGTAGATTAATTAAAAGGAATAAAAATATTTTAATAATTTAAAACGGATAAAATATGAGGTAGAAATCGAGTTTAAAGATAAAAATGATATATATATATATATATATATATATATATATATATATATATATATCTCCTATGCTTTTCTTATATCTAATTTAAAAAATCACGTATTCTTTATAAATATGTCTATAGTGTCAATATGTAAGTATTTTCGGTCAGAATCAAAATAAATTCATTTATCATAAAAATAAAGTTTATTTATCATTCATAAGTTAGGTAAAGAATGGGAGATGCTGTAAAGTTATTTTTTAAAGATAATTTAAGATGACACAATTAGAATTTAAAGATGTAATAAAAGAGCTCGTAACTTTGAACTTAGTTCAACTATCAAAAATATTGAAATGACTACAAAGAAAATACCTAATCCCTTAAAACATCAAAAACATGATTAATCATATAAATATTCTTAAAATTTTTAATTGAATAAATTAATAAAATTGCTATTTTATATATTAAATTATTCATTTACAATCTATCAAACCTTAATTTATAAATATTAATAATTTAAATTATAACATCATTATGTACTTATATATTCTAAACATAAAAAACAAGTAATGTATGTAAGTGTTTTATTAGGTAGGTCAATTAGAGATAAGGAATATGATCGGAGGAAAGTAGTTGGAGGATTTAAATCGTAAGGAGAGTTAATAATTCAGGTAACGGACTCAAAAAGGTGGATTAGAGGTTAAATTCACGGCTTAGAATTTGAAAATAAAATAGGTGAATAGTATAAAGGGTTGATACCAAGGGGAAAAGGAATAGGGGGAAAGATAAGGGGGAAAGGCAAAGGAAGCGCGCGCGCCGGCCGCCCGACTCCAACTCCAAAACACAAACCCAACCCGTGTGTTGTTGGAGAGATTATTTGAATTTAAAATTATATTTAAAAATATTAATTTTAAAATTGGTATCAAACCAGTTTATAAATATTCAAACTATTTTATTTTCAAAGTTATAAAGTTGAATTTAAATCTAATCCAACTTTTTGAGTCCGTTAAACTGAATTAAAATTAAAATAATAAAAATGATTTAAATCCAATCCAACTATTCACTCCGACTATATTCCCGTAATTTAATTGAAATAAATAATAAAAACATTAATAATTAATTGTTTTTTATGTTTAGAATATATAAGTACATAATGATGTTATAATTTAAATTATTAATATTTATAAATTAAGGTTTGATAGATTGTAAATGAATAATTTAATATATAAAATAGCAATTTTATTAATTTATTCAATTAAAAATTTTAAGAATATTTATATGATTAATCATGTTTTTGATGTTTAAGGTGATTAGGTGATTTCTTTTAGTTCATTTCAAATTTTTGATAGTTGAACTAAGTCAAAGTTACGAGCTCTTATTACATCTTTGAAATTCTAAATTTGTCATCTTAAATTATCTTTAAAAAATAACTTTACACATCTCCCATTCTTTACCTAACTTATGAATGATAAATAAATTTATTTTTATGATAAATGAATTTATTTTGATTCTGACCGAAAATACTTACATATTGACACTATAGACATATTTATAAAGAATACGTGATTTTTTAAATTAGATATAAGAAAAGCATAGGAGATATATATATATATATATATATATATATATATATATATATATATATCATTTTTATCTTTAAACTCGATTTCTACCTCATATTTTATCCGTTTTAAATTATTAAAATATTTTTATTCTTTTAATTAATCTACAAAGTTTATATTAACTTTTTTATGTTAATGATACTAAAATATAAATTTGATCATTCTTATTATTTAACTCTTTTTTAATTATTATTTGATATTTTTATATAATATTTATACTTATATATAAAAGAGATTTTGTATTTCGTGTCCATAATTATTTTTCAGTTTTACTTTTTAAATAGTATTGTTTTAAATTAAAATAATTATTTTCTCAATTTCACCCCTTAAAATATCATTTCTTTAAATTTAATGTTTTTTATTCGACATTTTTTAAACTTAACCATTTTTAAATAAAAAATTAAAGAACAAAATAAATAAAAATTATTTAAACTAAAATTAAAAAAATATATTTATGTTTAATTTTATAATTATGATAATAATAATAAAAATAAAAATAATAAAAATTATATTATTTTTTTATTATCTTAAAATAATAAACACATTATATAAATATATTTCTTTTTATAGTTGACATGGGAAAAAAATATTTTTTTTCCGTTAGATACTTTGATAATATTATATTTTTTTAATTTCAATTATTTAATTAATATTTTAAAAAAATTGATACCTGTGTCGATACACACGTCCCACCCTTTTATCATCTCTGTACACAAACCAAACATTTTCAGTGTCTTATCACTTTTTCTTTTTAATTTTGATTTTTTCTCCACCTACCATTTTACTCAACCAAATAGCACATGAGAAATAGAATGGCAGGTGAATAATTGAAAAAGAAATGAATCATCTTTTTGTAATTTTTTATAATATATATATTTAAAACAGATCATCATCCGATAAGTTAGCATATAAATAACTGTAAAGAGTTATTAAAAAAAGTTGTTAAAAAAATTTTCAAAACTGTATGGGTTGGATGTAATGAAAAAGGAAAATATTAAAAAGCTGTAAAATTCATATCTTATTTTATTTTCATTTTTTCTTTTATGTTTATTCATTATTTTTCTACTTTAAGTCTCTAGTATCTCTTACTTTATTTATTACTCGTTTCTTTTTTCATCCATTCTTACCTAACACTGGCAGTCTTATGTTTGTCCTTTTTTCATCCAAATGTGATACAAATAAGTCGATAACTGAAAATAGATGAGACAAAAAATAAATTGAAGGTCTTTGATATTGAAGAGACATATGGGATGAGGAAATAGGATAAATATAAAAATAAAAATAAATATAATAGTTCAAAAATTTCACCATTAATTAAAATTATTTTTCACTTTCTCTTTTAACAATTACGCCATATATTTGTGTTATTCCCTTGCTTTTCCTCCCTTAATCTAAAAAAGGTTTCGAAATTTTAGTAGTATTTGATGAATCATTTAGTGGAATTGGTTAAAGCACCAATAATGGAATTGATGAATCATTTAGTAGATTTTGATTAAAAGTGTTTGATGCATGATTCTTCTCTGTTTTGAACATTATCACTCATGTTTGTATATTTCATTTGTAGTTTTATACCGAGACTTTCCTTCTTTGGCTTCTTGTAGTAACTTTCTTTGCTGTCATATTCTACTGCATAATCTACTTCGTAAGATAAATTCTAACTCCATGATGAACATGATTCATGCTCATAGAATATATAGTATCTGATTAGCCAAAATTTGGATTGAAATGCGCATCAGACTATCACTTATTCATGCTAAACATTTCTAGCATCAAATTAGCCAAAATTTGGATCCAAATGTTTGCACATGAATATTAGATTCTTAGACCCAAAACACATTACATAAATCTTCTCACAAAAAGGTATCTTATGTGTTATATTGTTTTATCTACGTGACACTTGTTTGAAACTGAGATATTTTGTACCAGAATACAGTTCCATTAACAATCACAGTTTCAATGTGAAGTTGTAGTTGAAATTAGCCACAGATCTTATCAATTTATAGTTCAAAATGAATATACAGAGAAAAAGGGCATCTCATTGATATCTTTTATTGTGTACTCTGTTCATCAATTTATAGCCACCAAACAGCTCTCACATTACCACCATAGAAGAAATCTATGTTCACATACTAAGGTAAGAGAAAGGAGGAGAAAAACAAACTAAAGGAAAATCAACACCGGAAACACCAAATTACCAAGTATGAGTTGGGGTGTTCTAAACTATTATCACAAATGCCCTCCAAAAAAAAAAACTCAGTCCTCTTTCCCCAACAGAGTGAGAAGGAACTTCTTGTAATCCCCTGAAATTTCCTTGGCAATGGCATGTTCAAGAAGAACACTGTTTCTCTTGTAGTAAACCTCTGAGATTATCTTCAGATCCTTCTCAGCCCTACTCACAACCACACGGGTGAGTGCATCCTCATCAGTTCCAACCTTCTTGATAGCATTTCTCACCACCTAACATTGGAAAAACAAAAATCAATGTGAATCATAGTAGATATTTTCATAAGGGTTTGTTGATTTTCAACATCCAGGGTGATTTCATTTTTCATGACATCAACAAATTCAAATATGTTATATGCTGTGAACTGGATAGGACTATTTTCTTGATGAAACCCAAATTTCAAGGATGGATATACAGTGAGATTGGATAGGACTATCAGAAAAAAATTGAGTTAAAACATCATACCTTTTCATAGTACTTAAAATGATCATTGATGGAACGGATGGTGGTGTACAATGCCTTCTCAAAATCATTAGATCCTTCATCCACCAGTTTCTGCAATCATAAGAAATATCAGATATAAGGTCATAAAGTAAAACATCTAAACTTTTACTTGTTTCTCTTTTGAATGGCTTATGTAGAAAACTATGATAATTATTTTGGTGATATGTTAGTGTTTCCTTTTTGTGTACCTTAGAGATGGAAGTGCCATGGATCTCTCTGTAGCGGTTGAAAGTTGCAATGAGCTGAGTCTTGCTCCTTGTAGTTAAGACCCTGATGGCCTCTTCATAGGAACCCTTCTTCTCTTTCACAGCATCATGAAGAATTTCAGCCTCACTTTGTGCCAATTTTGGATTGATCTCATCACCAACATACCTGAATGAGGTCACCAACCCCACTAGAAGCTGCTCAATATCAACCACAAAAACTAAGATCATAAGCACCATAACATTCCATTTACTTATAAAGTCAGAAGCTTATACTTACATCTACACTGGATCAAAATCAAACTTGTGTTGCCTCATGTCTATTAGAAAATCCCAAAAAACTACAAAGCAGAATTCACATCTAATCTGATATTATTTTAGAATACAAATACTTAAAAGATGTTATCAATCAAGAAATTGGTCAAAAGCTATTCTTTTCTATCTTTTCACACTTGTGTCAATTGGGAAAGTTCATCCAAAGGACAAGGGTGAATATCTGGTGCATCTGTAAAACTAGCAGTCTACACAATCAATCCTCATTGTCTTCCAAAAATAAAGTGAAGTAAAAACTGAGATCATATGCACCATAACATTCCCTTCACTTATAATTCAGAAACCTTACCTAGCTACTTCGGATCAAACCCTTGTTTCCACATGTCTAACAAAAAACCCCATCATGCAACTGAAGAAAAATTGACAGCTGATTTGGCTACTTAGCCTTCACTCTTAAATGTAATCAGATTGAAAACATTGAACAAAAAAGTGATCTCTTAAGAAATAGGGCAAAAAGATCCTTGCTTTTTCAAGATAGAGTGGATCAAACATGTATTCAATGCACAAGAACTTGCCTGGCGTATATGGCCAGTGGTATGTGCTGCAAGATCTTCTTCCAAAGAGTGCTTGTAGCGGAGGAGATAAGCACGTCTAACAGCCAAAAGCTCTTCTGGGGAGGAGATAGTGGCAATTTCCACAATGACATTGTAGTTTTTGCCACTCTTGATGGCAACATTGGCCAAAACAGCATCACGATCTGCAGGTTCAAGAATCCATCGGTACACAGCTTTCTGTTCAGTACCAGTAACACAGTACAGAGTTCAATTAGCACACAAGAATTTCAAAAGGAACACGGAAAATTAAAAACAACATTTCACATAGAAGGCACCTCAAAGTCTCCTTTGATCTCAGACTCTATGCGTTTCACAAGATCCTCCTGGTAAATTTCCTCATAAACTCTTCTGATTTGTTGCCTCTGATGAACAGTTCTATGACCCAATATTGTTATTATAAGGTTCTCATCAGTACCCCATCCTACAAAATTGAAATCAATCGATCTCAGTCATTTTAAACACCCATTTCATAGATACACAGAAATACACCAGGTTCATCACTCCAACAGATTACCCTCGAATAAAAAACAGTACTTTCAAGTCAACACTGAAACTACATGTTAATCAGTATTACGATCACAGTTTTCTCATCCTACAGAGTTGAAAATCACTCAAACTCGTTCATTTTAAAGACCCTTTGCAAACATTTACACAAGTATATCAGATTCCTGAGATACAAAAAAATCACTTTCTAGTTCAAACTGAAATTAAATGGTTAATCAAGATTGCAAATTTGTCGCAGATTTTCTTTAGATAAACTCTTCAAAATCAACAAGGTCATGAATAAGTATGATCCAAACAACAAAGGGGATCGTTATGATGATGATGGTGGTGATAAGCCACCTTCAAAAGACTTTCTGAGAGCTTCAGCATCTTCTTGGGCAGAGTGGTTGCTGGGAGCAATAAGGGTAGCCATTGATGAGTGTGTATGTTTGTTTATGATGGTGTGATGAAGAAAGCTATGCCCACTTACTTTCTATTTATAAGAAGGTATGTAGACAAATACCTTATACATGTATACAACTTTTGCTGTAATTTTTCTTTTGGGATGAGTAAAATCTACTTAGTACCAATCCAAGCCTTGAAATCCGATAAGGTTTCTAGCTTTTTTCAGACAATAATTTATTACATTGATTTTCTTTCCCTTCTCTCTCACACTATTTTCAAACTCCAGGGCCATTTTGCCATTAAGTAATCAACTGCAGAAATAGTTTATTTATTGGTGAAAAATTTGTGCCGACCCTCTGTGATCAAATCAATGCCACATGTAAGGTTGATTGTCTGATTCAAAGAATAATAAAGCAGCATTGTAATCATGGTAATGATGTGGCACATCTAGAATTTTCTGAGATGCAATCAAGTTCTTAATTTGCTGTTACTATTGTTAGGGAAATAAAATTAATACCATTCATAATTGATTACCACCTTTTCTTAATCCTTAATTGTCCTTAATTGCAACACTTAACAAAAGGGATTACTGAAAGATCAAAATTTGAAATTATTGAATAATATTTAGAAGCATGGCATGGGTAAGAATGGAATGATTGAACAGTACAATGAATCTGGTCAAGATTATGCTTTGGTTCGCAATTTTCATTCCCAAATGCAAAACAAGCTTTTGTAGATTGCTTTTAAATATATATATATATATATATATATATAATATTGTAGGAGTCCCATTTTATAAATTACTTGATATTTAAAATTAAATAAAAAAATTTATAGACAAAAGTCAATATCTTTTTCTTATTTTCTGACTGTACATAGAAAGTTAGGTGCCAAAAGAGGAAAAACTTACCCAAATATATGAAACAGAAGAGTTGTCTAATATATCTTTTTCAACAAAAGGATATATTGTACCAAATTATGTTTTAAAAAATGCTGTTGGATGCCACGAGTTTTTGCTTCATTTATTTTATCAAAATTGTTTAATTTTTCTCACAATAAAAAAAAGGCTTAAAATTCTTACAAATTCCTAAGTAATTCAAAATATAAAGTTACTCTTTTCCTCAAAGCAAACTTAATAAATTCACAGTAAAGAAAACTTCATATATTTTAAAAAACTTAATATTGAAATATCACTAATTACAATATTTTGTAATTAGCTATTGGATATATTGTCATCAGCTATTGGACCGCATAGCATTTGAATGGATAACTATTAACAATATTGAAATATCACTTATTACAATATTTTGTAAAATTTTCTTCACAGGTCTTATTTACATTAAATGAATTTTACCACATTACATTATTTTAATGGTGAGATTTTATTGGAACTACATTTCTACAATATTTTATTTTCAGTTCAATATTCTAAAATTTTAAAAATTAATTTAATTATATAATTAAATAATTTCTATTAATAAAGTTGGAAATCTTAAATAAGACCAAAATTAAAATCCAAAGTATCTCATATCAACAAGTTTCATAAAATTTAACTCTTAATTTTAAGAATATTGCCATTAAAATTATTTGATGATGATAACATACAACTCAGAACCTAATCTGGCATGACGTGCCTATTAAAAAAAGGTAAAATAATTTTAAAAAAATGTACATTACGTTCTTATTGAAAGGAACACTTAATCTTATAGATTCAACATAAAGAAATGAAAAGAAAAACTGTTACACTCATTGATTGTAAAACTTGTCACATGGTAGGTACTCTAATTAAGAATGTTTTGGTTTGTTCAACTAATCTTGTTCGAATTTTCAAGAAACTTTGTAGTTAATTTAAACACCTGTTTATTTTATTTTTTCATTTAATCATATTTTTCATTTTGGATTAATTGTTTTCTCTCATGAGTTGTTTAAATCGAAGATCAGTGTATCAGACATTATTATAAAGGAGAAAAACAATGTAAAATCAACTTAATATGAAACGTTAATATATTTAAAAAGAGAAAAAATAAATCTTCTTTTCATAATGATTAGTCCATAAGATGGAATCTTGAGCTGTCTGTTTTGATTTTCTTTTTACTTTCTATAGACTGCTTTTTACTGGGGCCTCCTCCATATTCAAGAAGACACTTTGTCGACAAATTAATTAGCTTAGTTGATTAATTAAGAAGACACTTCAATTGAATAATAACATGTGAGAAACTTAATTATTTAGTGCAGGATGAAATTATACAAATTATATCATGGTCCTTTGAGAGGATTATTTGAAAGATATAATATCAATAAAATATTATTGCAATAATTAATATATAGTAAAAGAATATAGTTTATATGATTGCAACACGGTATAAAATCTGTATAAATGTGTCACGTCTCATTAAATGAACCCAGAGC
>NW_025904072.1:0-20467 GCF_018835915.1 Vigna umbellata
TTATTATTACTAAAACAAATACCATTAACCCCCTCCCCCCCCGTCGTCCCTATCCTACTCAAAAATATAAGCAGAAGCCAAGATATTAGTCTACCCCTCGCCCCCCACCTTGAATTGACAACTCACAAAACTCTCTTGTTTACATTGGTAGTGGCTTTCTCCTCTCAGTTGGCTATCATTCGAAACGATTGAAGACTCACAGATAACGGTCTATCGTACCTAGACCTTCTTCTTTCACGAGTTGAATTATGAAACTATAGGGGACTTATCCACAGGGGATATCTGACCAAGATTTTTTATATGCTTTTCCTGATATTATTCTGTCTTCTCTTAGTTGTCCTAACTGGTTCCGTTGGGCACGGGCCCTTATTCTTTTCCCTTTAGAAGATTGCGTGGACTCTGAAGGTGACGGGTTTTACGTCGTAGCTCGATGTGCACCGTCTCGGTCCCTAGAGGTCCCGTGGTTATTTTGTTCTTCTTACTGGAGGGCAAAGTGAGAGGTGTGGTCTATGTAGGGCATTGATTGACCCAAATTGTGCTGATTTTATCGCAAGATATTCTTGTCTTGATTTCATTTGTCCTATTTTTAAATCACTTCAGAGGTGCTTGTTACCTGCTAAGGTAAGTCGACGGCTGCTAAACATTTATTTATCACATACGTATACTATTATTCTGTGTGTTTCCACCGTGTGCAATGCTTACCTAACATATAAAATGAGTATTGTAATCAATTGTTTATTTTAATTCGTTTGACTAAGTTGTTGAATATTTCGTGGCTGAGTTCTTCTAGTTAAATATTTGGGTTTTTTTCAATCATTCTGCTAACACAAATATATTGTTGATTAGTTATTCCATCAGTGTTAGTCAGTTTACATCATTTTTAAAGTTGTTAATAATTGCAATTTTTTTCATTGGAACTTCTTTTTAAACCATTTCTTTTGATTTTCAGGTATTCCTTTTTGGAATAATGACAAGGAAGCAGAAATCTTACGCCTTGGATATGTATGTCTGTTGTCCTCCCTTTCTTTCGCCTTTGCTAACACTTTTATTTTATACATGTTTTCTCAGTCATCCTCCTTGATAGAATGCACACCAGACCTCAAGTAAATAAATGTTTAAAATATTATTGCTTTTACGTTGGTGCAAATATATAAAATTGTAATTCCAATTCGAAAGATACAATAGATTAAAGTTCGCTCTCTGTTCAATTAAATGCTTCGGTTAAAGAATACTTGATTGCACTCTGAGTGACCAATATCTATGTCATTCTGTCTAATAATTTACGTTTAAAGCCTTGATGTCAGTCTGTGTTGTTGAATAGCCAGTTTATTTTTTTTTCAGTGGATTTCTTTTGCTATTTTCTCGATTTTTTTTGAGAAATGAATAGATTTGCGTGCTTCAATTTTTATTATTATCCCGTATGATCGCTTCAATCGTAGGTCACAACCTAAGTGAATAGGCTGGTCTCCTCGAATTATTGTACTTCAAACTTCTTGAGTTTAGAGGTATGCTATCTCTACTAAATGCTGTTTTTCATTATTAAAATGTTTTCTTGAGGTCAAATACCTGGGCAATTAACAATACTTTTAAAATATTCTTTTGCTTAATAAAAAATGTACTGATGATGACCGTATGTATGTATTAAAATAATTTTATCTTACAGGAATGTGATTATCTAGGGCTTGAGCTCTCTGCCTCGCTTGCAAATTTCAACTGTGGTTGATACGAAAACCGGAAGAGTAACACTAACCAATTTCTGTTTGAATTTCAATTGACTGATCATAATCATCAATACACTGCCTAGGTGATGAGACAGGGTTTAAGTTTCAATATGCCTAAGTGAATTATTGCCATATTCTTCGAGGGAAAATTTTGTTGTATGTGATGAATTTGAAATAAAATACTAAATGCCTTTTAGGAAGACAATGTGCACATGCATATTCGGAGCTTGTTATTTTGTTACATTGAACCTTCTATATGTTGAATTTCTTTTTAGAACCAGTTCACTTTATTAGACTCTGGTTTTTATTTCTTCTCCTTCATGAATAAATTATATTTTTTTAAACCTTAAATGGTTTCATCTGTGGGTGGGAGAACCTTTCTCACAGAAAATATCAATATTGGGCTAGAAAGAAGATCAGGAAGAAGTTTTCAAATTTAAAAAGAAGAATTTATGCTTCAAATCTAGTGCTGAATCCATTTTTAAGAGTTATTTAGAATTATTGTCTGATCTTCTCTGTGGACTACCCCTCTATTTGGCACTCTATTTGGCAATCCTATTACAATACCAAATGGATATGCTTTAGAAATGTAGAGTGTAAGTCTATGGATTGCATCTATGAAAGACATGTATTTTCTTCATTAAATGTGATATTTTCTAGTCCATAGGGAATCAAGAGTAACGTCAGGACCAGCTGGCTGGTTGTTTTTGAATCCTCAAGAAAGAAAATATGCTATGTGTACAAGTAAGTTAAACAATTTCTTCCCTCAAATCTTTTATTTCAATCATCAAAGCAGGGTAAAATACACGGACTGTGGACCATAACCTTGGAAAAGTTTTTGTCGCCGATACATACTACATTGTTTTTCATGGAGGTAGCTGCACTTGTTGGGTGTTTATTAGTGACCTCTGACATTTTGTTTTTGAAATTGAAATATCTGTACCAACCCTGGTTTTGGTCACATCACAATCATGAAGAGTTATATCGATTCCGAATGTATAAATCTGATCATAGAAAAGACTGGAAAGTGTTGCCACTGGTTTAAATCAAGGGTGGGCATGGTTTGGGTTTCCAGTTAAATAAGTTCAGAGCGTGTTTGGATTCCAGTGAACCAATTACAAGATTCAGTTTTAAACATATGAACTAGTTTAGTTAGTAGACTATATATATATATATATATAGGCAAACACACACACATACAAATATTTTACACAAAATCGTACTTTATTAAGTAATTTTAACTGTACAGTCTGATCAACTATGGTCACCTTGCTCATCTAGGCAATTGAAAAAAGAATCTCTGTCTATTCTCAAATACCAATTGAGAACGGTGAGCTTATGCAAGTCTTGAGGTGAGAATATGACTTATTTTTTCACTCTATCTGAACATTTGTGGGTTTGCTAGTATTAAGGCTAACGTCTGCAGCAGCACAGGTACGAGAAGAATCAATATTACAAACCTCATCATGACTATTTTTCTGACACTGTAAGTTGTATTTGCTCTTATTTTAATTTTCAAATTGTAGTCCACATGTGCATTTCCTTGAAGTGGCTTCTTTGAAACCCTATTTGCGACCTGTTCTGCCTTTCTTTTTCTGTGACAGTTCAACTTGAAGCGTGGTGGGCAGCGAATAGCCACAATGCTTATGTATTTTGAGTGACAATGTTGAAGGAGGAGAATACATTTCCCATTCGGTAAGCTTCTGTTTTACTGAAATTTGTTTATGTCACTGATTTTGGGTAGTGTTGTGTACTCTTTTTTTTTTTGTGAGACACGGAATAGAAGTATGCTCAAGTTTGTAACATGATAGTATTAGCTATCTATTCCGGTTAGGTGTTGCGCTACTGTATCGTCACCTTTCGGACATTTTGATTGTACTGATGACTGTTTTATATATACCAATATGATTCAGGCTGGTTACAGGTGAATGTAAAACTGTGGGTGGGAAACTTGTCCAAGGGCTATCTGTCAAGCCAACTAAAGAAATGCTGTGCTTTTCTGGAGTAGGGTAGTGGCAGTTATTTTTTTTTTTTTTTTTTTATTTGTTATTATGGACTACCAGTTAATTATGAAAGAGGAACAACTATTTCCATAATTGTTCTAGTACTTTTATGTGTCTTTAAGATTGTACCTTTAGGCCCAAGAGACAGAATATGTATTTGATCATCTGCAAGTGCATGTGTCACTGGCTAAAGAGTCCATGGTAATCAAATAACCATTACTACAAAAGAAAATTACCAAACTAATTAGTATAAGCATAAGGCGCAAAGAGTAACCATAGTGTTTAAGTGATAAATTCAAGATTACAAGAACCAATCTACTTTTTCTATGTAAAAACAGAGTTTAAGAGTAGATTCATGTTTACCCCTTTTTACCCATTGATTGGTTTTGAATGATGGCTCCTATCTGGGGCCACTGGTTATATGCCTATCCCATCGGTTAATAAACTCATCCAAGACAAAGGTGTAAATACATAAACCAATTTTCACAACAATGGTCTTATCATTTGGGTTTACCCAAATCAACATAATTGTTGTTCAAACTACTAAGATCATTAAACATAGATTGATGGAAACCCCCCATGGCATTTGGGAATCTATCAACTTCAGTATTTTTACAACTAAGAAATCGTAGAAAACCCAAGATTAGCTATATCTTGGGTTTAGCCAACACAAACAGAAAAAACAGAGGTTTAAAGTTAACTGTTGAAAAGATGTAAGAAGATAAATTAACTCAAGATAAAAGCAAAAGAGAGAAAATCAAGTTCTTCAAGAGAAAACACAAGATAAAAGTCGTTGAGAAACCAATAAGCCGAACTAGAAGTGTGTTGGAGAAGCTAACGAAGCTCTAAATACATTGATTTTGAACATCTACTAATCTAACTTCCAGAGGAAGCATCTACAAGGAAGTTAGACAAATAATAAAAATGAAATTCTCCTGTCCAATTGGACGTCTACCTTTGTAGCTTTTAGGGGAAGCTCGCAGGTTAGTTTGGGAAGTTAATGAAACCATGATTTCTTCATTAATGCCTCTATCCCCATGAGCTTGAATTCTGAATCCTGATCTAGGAGCATGTTTCCTGTTAATGATTGGCTTTTACCAACAGGAGAACTAATTTCCTATAGTGAAGTCTACATTAAAGAAAGCTACTCCTTAGTTTATATTTGGTAAAGATTTCTCCCACATGATCTCAAACAAGAAAGAATATTATTTTTTACTCAAGAATATTCTCGCTTTTTCTGATTTGATGTATACTTCTTCCTAACTCCTCTTCAAGCTCCTTGCCATAAGTTTGGCTCTTGTTAGTCTGCCTTTAGTAGTATCTGAAATTGTTGAATTCTTTCTTCATTCTCTTTTTCTTTGCCATAGATCTTGTAGTGACTCCTTGCATGTTGTCTACTCTTCCTAAGCCTCCATGTCTCTAGTGTATTTTTTTCTGTATCATCTTTTATGCATCTTAAATTTACACATCACATATTCTTGTTTTTTATAATTGAAACAACTATCTCTCTAACCCAACATTTATAAAGCTCTGTTTGATATAGAGGAGAGAATAAAATAAATGAAAATAAAAAGGTTGAGTGACTATAGATGAAAAATAAAGTAAAAGTTAAAAGGTGTTTTGTTGAAGAGAAATAGAAAGAGACGAGTAGTGAGATGGAGAGAACGGAAATAGAGTGGAAAAGTAGTATAGTGACCTACTCAATTTTAGTGTTCCCTTCCTTTTTTTTCTTTCCTACCAAACAAACAAAATTAAATTCACTGTCGCCATTTTCATTACTACCCCTCCTTTACCAAACATATCATAACAACTTGTATTGAATGATCCCTGCTTCCTAGTATTTTCTTAATGTTAACATTTTTTAATTACATAAACTTAGTTTTGTAGCATCTGACCCCTAAATATACAAGCCGGTGCTTAATAAGACGCTTTTACCATTACATATTGTCAAGAACCGGTGCTAGATAGGAAGAACCAGTATAAGAATGAAGGATAGAGATGCCTCTATAGGTTTTCTTTTATATATATTTTTTCAATTTGTACTCATCATAGGATTTAGTTGGTTTATCAATTGGGCATCGCGTGGTATTTTGTGATAGAAAATGTCAATGGTCAGGCTATTGCATATGGAGACTGTAACTGTTAGTATTTTGCATTTTTTCAAACGAAGATTTATGGTGAAAATTTTTGTATTTGATCTTGGCAGGGATTGGATGGTCAATCAGATCCCAAAAGTGTGCATGGAGGATGTGAGGTAATCTCTGGGGAGAAGTGGTCAGCTACGAAGTGAATGAGGCAGAACCACTCCACTCTTGATTTCTTATCCACCGTCTCCTGCAAACAAAAATTCACTAATTTGGATCTTGTCTTATAAAAAATAATGATTAAGATTAGTTATTGATATTAGAAATATTCATTAGTGTTAACTTAAATTAATAAACTGCGGCGTAATCTCATATTAGATGCTCCAGGTATTATGTTTCTGTTTAACATTTTGTTAGGTCGGGATGTTGATTCGAAGAGACTGACCTAAAGATTTCTCATTGAAATATTCGTAAATGGACTAAATCTTTTTTATCCACCTTCATAATCCCTTGACCCCTTCTACACCATACCATATAATTAGGCTGTTAGCCAATATCACAACCAAAGGCTACGATAAAGGCACCCGAACCACTACATTTGAACAGTGTATTATTTCCCATAGTAAAGAAGTTGTGTTTCACAATTTTTTTTTTACAGTGAAGACAACATTAATAACTCTTCGATCATGTTTTCCAAGCAAAACTTACCCATTTACATAATAAATTCAAATTGGTCATTCAGGTAGTTTCAGAGAGAAATTACGGATAAATATTTCCTCGAAAATGGTAAATTTTCAAAAAATTACACGCTAACACCAATAATGACATCATACCAAAAAAATAGGGGCATTCGATTAATCCCGATAATCTACACAAATAAAGCACCTTCTTAGTTACTTAGAAATGTGTTTTTTATAAGTATGAACCCCACTTACAACAAAATTGTCACTCTCCCATGGTTAAAGGCAACGATATTCCGTTGATAACAAATACGTCCGTCATTTGAAGATAAACGGAATTGTAAAAAAAAATTAATAAGCTACATGCCTAAATCAAAACATGAGATGTTATGTATCAGGAACTGTATGCCCTTGTTTATGTTTGTCCTTTAAACCATAGAGACAAATACGCAGACCACCCTGGATCATCGCTTCATAAAAATAGTTCTTGAACACTTCCAGGAATTCATCCCTGCCAATCAGTTATATGTACATGTACCAATCAGTACCATCATCATCAGCTTCTAAATTTATGCAAAATCTTACAAGAGAGACGACAGCGTTACTTATAAGTAGAACAGATAGAAACCACGACCAAACCTGACTTGTGGAAGGGTCAACAACGAATACCCCTTTACATCAGGATGCAAATCTAGCACCAGTACTTGCAACCTTGAAAGGTCTAACGCCTCAGCGTCAATTAGCTTCTTTATCCTGAAATTCATATATGACAAGAATTACGTGACTAAATTTAACAATGTCAATACTGCTTATCAAAAGTATATCCAATCAGATGGTCAGTAAAAAAGTACAGTCTTCTTTAGTAGCAGGGCGAGGGATTACCAACCTGCTTGGAGTGCCGCCAGCAATGTTAACACGGTTCTTTAACAAAGAAATCTGCATTGATCATAAAGCAAAATCAGTTGGTAATGTTTCCACGACGAAGAAGAATAACAATTTATAACATCAAGAAAGGGAAGGAAAAATCAAGAAGTTGGGATGAAAAAGAAACCATGCACCGGTAAAGAACAAAACATTCAATTTATACATAGAGAAACATATTTAATTTTTTTTCAGAGTACAAGGAAAAGGGAGTTAAATTTAAAGTTTTAAAATTAAAAATGCGAGCAGTTTGGTCCCTCAGCCACATGCCTATGAATTGCTGTGTGGCTTCACAACTGGTGCATAGGAATTAAGAAGAATTTACAAGTCGAAGTGGAGGGAAGCAGAATTAAGAAGGTACCTGTTCGTGAAGCTTCAAGTGCTTTGCGAATAGCTTCGCAGCGTGGCATTGTTTAGTGAAAGAGCGAAAGCCCCTGCAAGAGAAAATTAGGGTTTTGGCATGCAGAAGGAATTAGGAATGGAGATAATGAGAGAGGGAGGGAGAAAAGAACCTGAGAAGGTGTATGCATCTTAGGGCAGAAGAACTTATGATGAGAACCGCGGGGCTTCCGGGATTAACTTTTCCCTCTACGACACTCCCTTCGCAGAGATGCTCCCTCCACGAGGAGCCAAACACTGCCTTAACAGTTTTCCCCAATATTTGGACATCTGAGTGATTGGGTACCTCCAGAACGCAGTCTTGTCTGAGGGACTCCAACTCCAGCGACGAAAGCTGAAGACCCATCGCCGACTGAAGGAGACGCAGTGCCTCCGATGATCGTTACTGAAATCTCTTGGGATTACTCCGCAGCTCCTCCTTCAGTCTCTTCCTACTTCTTACTCAGTCACTGTTCGCGTTTTCCTTTCTTTTCCGACGCACATTCACAACCACACTGCTCTCTGCTTTCTCTCTGCCCTTAATATGACATCTATTCACCTTTCTTTGCGCGCTCTTCTTATCTTTCCCCCACCCCTACATTTTCATTATGGGCCTAGGTGTGTGTGGGAGCCAGATAATGGATATTCGACAATTCTTTTTGCACCTCCATGATTGTCAACCGTGATTTTTGTATTTGTCTTTACACTTTGGTATGTAATTTGAAATATAATTTTGTATTTAATATTATTATATATAATGTGGTGCGATAATCTATTTTTTATTTTATCTTATAGAATATATTTTGGTTTTAGAATGTAAAATCTGAAATAAAAAATATATATTTGAAATTATGTTAATAAAGATTAAATTTGTGTTAATTTTGTTCAATTTTTTTTATATGACAATTAAATAGTTAATGGTATAGGAAGTCGACACTCTTTGTATAATGTGTAGTATTTTTTCTCTATCATCATCTTCGTCTTCCGATACCTTTTTCCTCCATCACCATTATCCAACTTCATCCACACCAACATACATCTGTCAAGCTGTTGAAATTTTAATCGTAATGCAATGAATCATGTGTCTTAATTATATTATGAATTTTAATGTATGGCAATATCGTTAAAAAAAAATTAACATTTGCAACCTTTTCAATTAGAAACAACCCATCACAACTCAAAATATTAATATTTGAATTAAATCCTTTATTTTTTTTGCTTGAAGGACAATATAGAATTACGCACTAACAATAGGAAGAGGGTTATAAGTAGCAAACTTGATCATGTCTCGTAACCTGAGGTCTGGCCTTCAAGTCCATCCCATATTGGGTATGTGCATATGAGAAAACTTGGCCATGTTAAATACCTAATTTCTATGAAAGCTTTAGGATTTACCATCAAAAACTCTTCTTCGTTCATCTTTTCCATTATGCATCGATCAATTCTCAAGTCCTACGAGTTCTTCCTCAATCATCCCATTCTCATGCAAGTACGACGTTATGAGTGTGTTTGTTTCACCCCTATCTAACTTCGCCTGCAGTTAACACACCAGGCCATCCCAACACAAATAACGTCAGGTGATCATAAAACAATCTGCAACAATCAATTAAGGTATTAATAAAACTATGGTTACATACTGCGCAAAAAGGAGGTTTGCAACATCATGCAAATGTCTGAAAATGAGTGATGAGGAGCGAACAATGCCACGAAAATAGTAAGTAGTGGAGAACGTGTCTGGAGATCTCTTCTTCTTGCTGTTGCATAAGAAATAGGAAGGAACAAGCAAAGTACACCGGAGGAAGAAAAATGATGCGCTTTTCCATTACTGCTAAAAGTGGAATATCGTGTAGGTGACATTTTGCTTCTTGGAGGATGCTTTGACACAGTCACCCACTGTCACAGTCACAATTTCTTACTTATCGTACATATTGATAAATGGATAATTTACCAATTCATAAATCAGTACATACAGATTTTGCTAGATAGGAAACGTTGTCATGCCCAGTTTCTTTAAGGATGCTGTAAGTGGTGTCGTTGACAGCGTTGTAGAGTGCTAAATAGCACAACTTCATGTAGTCTGGAAGAGTATTTATGGCATTCATGTCCCATCTGGAAACATGTAAACGCAATTGTGACTACACCATGTATATAGAAAGTTGTAGCCAGATCAATGAATATGCATGAGAACCTTTCAACAGCATCGGTGAAGAGCTGCAGTTCTTCCAAAGTGCCGTAGACATCGTACACATCATCGATAATGGAACAGACCAAAAAACTATTTTGTGATCAGCTTTCCGGCATTCACTTGGACGAGGATGAGGTGCCATCCCACGCCCACGAAGATTACCTCTATTATCTGGACTCTTACAAAATCATAGGCTCTTGTCCACCCTCTCAGTCACCACCTACTATTATTATTACCGTTCATGTAATTAAAGCTAAGATGTATATATATATATACAATTTATTCTGAGATAATCAGTTGAAACTACCTTGACAGTTCTTGCAGTTCTTTTTGGTGCTCTGCTTGCACCATATTGAAATCTAGCTTTGCAAGCTCCAGTAGTAACTGGTGGTGGGGTTCCTTTGCTTCGTATCTGTCAAGATGCCATCGTGATTCTTAGTTGTGCCATTTCTGGATAAGGAAGTCAAGTGCATGGTAAATTGTTCTTCCAATTGCTGGTATACTCCTTCTTCTAAGATTTGCCTTGAGTTGTGTACATTTGAAATAACATTGCCTGGAAAAGAGAGTTTCTCTCAAGCAGAAGTGGACGCCTCATATAGACGCAACACCTTGAAAGTCATTCTTATGTGTTCAACATTGAAACCTCCTCTGTCCTAATCTCTTAAAACACATCTGAACTCATGTTTTTTTCTTTGTTTTTTTTTTTTTTTTTTTTTCTTCTTTTTTTTTTTTTTCCTTTTTTTTTATCTTTTTCTTTTTTCTTTTCTTTTTTAACTCGATAGAGATAATAAAAAATATGTTAATGTGTGTTTGGAACTATTAATTTGTAGCATTGGGAATGAGACACTTGGGATACATGAAAACCTGTGTATAATAAACGAAACCGAGAGCAGTAGCATGGAGTCCACTTTTATGTTATAATTTTATCAACAGAACAAGGTTGTCACAAGGCTTGACTTGTTCCTTCTCAAACTTGTAGGTCAATCCTAGGACGTGGGACATGTCGATATTCTAGTAAGCCTCAGTGGCTCTGTGTCACCCTATCATTCATAAGTCGACCTCTTCCTCGCAGCTCTGTTGCTCTTTAATTAAGTTGTTTACTGAGTTTCAGTTGACATAACAAAACCCAGATTGTCACCAAGTAAAAGAATAAAATTGCAAATTGGGGTTAGCAAGACTTTTACTAAATAAAAGGTATTATTAATTTAAAAAGTGAAAAAGAAAAAAAACCTGAGGTCATTTCCAAGAGATTGGTAAGAGTGAAATTTCCAGAGGTTTGGCTGGTAATTAGCGGAAGTCTCGTATTATAGGGGTTTTATCTGAGAGGTGTGAGCACAATAAGTGATGTCCTAGGTTTGGATATGAAGAGATGGTTGTGGCTGAAGTTGTTATTTGAAATAACAGTAGTGGTGAGTGTTTGATGGAGTAGGAAGGACAGAGAATCTGAGTGCCATGATAACAAGTGAGATGGTTGTTACAGATCGATCTCTGTCTAAACACTACAACCCCAACACCGCTATCGTGAAAGTTCTGTTGTGGGTTGTGGATCCATTTTATAATGGAAGAAGGAGAAGGGATGAGATAATACCACGACCAATGGTTGTGGAGGTGGGGACACAATGCATGACCATTAAAGTTTCCACGAAACATATCATAACTCTTCATAGTTCGATGTTAAATACCAAAATGACAACAATAACACCTTTAACCAAAACTTATTGCAAAAATTACATTATGAAATAAAATCTTTAGTGGGTGAGGACGAGCGGGCTAAGGGAAGGAAATGTGCTGCAAGTAATTTCCGTCAATAGGAGTGGATTTATACTTTGACTTTCACCAAAAACAAAACAACTGGGAGGAGAAATAACAAGGGGAGTGAAATAAGAAAGCGTCAATCTCTTCAAAGTTGGCGTCGCGCTTCTTACATATGCGTTAATCTTTAATATTGAAAAGGAGAAGAAAAATACGGGAGTGTGGAAAGGAAATCAACAAAGTAAGAAAGAGGGGACACAAGAACAAAAGAAATATGAGGACTGACAATGTAGACGTCGGGAAGACGGGGGAGTGGCTTATGCATCCTTATAGACTGCAACGGAAACCTGGCAGGTGGAATAGGGAGTGGGCGACCGGTTCCCCTAATCAATGTATTTTATTCCGAAAAGAAAGAGAAGGAAAGAAAGAAGAAAAGGAAGCGAAACTTTACTACACCATATTAATTATCTAGATATTTATATATTAATAGATGTCTATTGGGAGACACTGTATATTGTTGTGATTGAAAGTCCTACATTCGCTAGAGATATAAGGTCGTAATCCTTTCGCTCATAAGTGGATTGGATACAAACCTAGTCCTAAAGGAGTTTGGAGATTGAGTTAGATAGTTTTAGATTTTAAAAAGTTCACTTCTAAATGATATTAACTCAGGGTTAGGCACTACCTCTCAATTTATTTTGAGATTCGGAAAAACAAATTGTTTTGTTCTCTGACACTATAACCGTGCTTTAGAAGAAGAAAACCCAGTAAAATATACAAGCAATACAACACATATCAAATATAGTTTTAGTTTATAAAATAATTACTCTACATTTATCATCTTAATAGTTATGAGGATGTATGTTAGATTAATTTCGTTTTTATTTTTTTTTAGAATGGATGTTTTTTGTTGTTAAAGGGAAAACATACAGCAAAACTGAGGAATAAAAAGGGAAAATAATAAGGGAGAATGTGAAAGGTGTTATTAAAAAATAAAGATTTGTGGTGGGAATTTCATTTGTACACCTATTTGCTGAGTGTTGATTTGCTGACTAACGGAAAAGAAAACAAACTTTAATTAAAGATTTTGTTTAGAGGGGAGGCAAAGTAGAGCAATAGGAAATCATGTTATGGCTTTTCTTTTTAAAAGTAACTAAAGTAATATAAGAAAAAGAGTTCAAATTAAAAGATAGTTACAAAAAAAAACCAAAAAAATAAATAAAAATTTAAAGTCCACTTTCTGGAAAGAGAAGAGAAACTTGTGGATAGTGTTGGAAAGTTCTAGTTTTTTTTTTTTTACAAAAAAGAAGATATTTAGTTCGTTGTTTTAGAGGTTCTTTAAACAGATAAAATAAAACTTTTTTTAACAAAAATAAAATTGTCCAACCATTCAGAATGATGAAATATTTTTAAAACTGAAATATTTAATAAAAAATTAGGAGTGGATGTGCATATCTAATAAAAAAACGAGAGAAATTACTTTAAGCTAATAGTTCAAATATGCGATGTGAAGGGTGGAAATATGAAGGTTTGGTAATTATAAATGGTGGCTGTGAAAGATTAAAATTTGTACGGATGAAATTTATTATATTTTTTTCAGATAAATTATATGTTATCTTGTTGTCGTAGATATTTAACCAGACAATTAATGATTTAATAAATGAAACACGATACGATTAGATTAAGTACAATAAAACATCTGGTCATTATAAATTGAGATAAATAATAAATTTCGATTATAACAAATAAATTTTGAATAATTCAAGTATAATAATTAGAAAGAAATTTTTTGAAAACAAACAATAATTTATATATTATATATATATTATATATCTATTATATATTATAGAATAATATTAGTTGCATAAAGTGATAAAACTCTCGTATCTAAGCAAACTTTAGTAGGAAAAAATAGTAACTTAAGTTAACAACATAGCTCACCTTAGTATAAGACATGTTAGTCTCCGAACAACACATCATATATTAAATAAAATATTGGATGTGAAAAGGAAACTTCCAAATAACCGCGTTCGTGTTAAAAATTGATAAATCATTTCTAAGTTTAATCACTATGTTTTAAGAATTTTTATTAAACTCAATTAATTAAAGTGTAAATTGGATTGTATTTTCTAAAAATTATTATGTTATGTGAAAAAAAAGAAATTAGGCAGTATTTGTGCAATGTAATGATTAAATAAATTAAAGTTAAAGTTTAAATTAAAAAAATTCAGATATAATTTTTAAGGGTATAAAAGGAAAAGACTTCCTAATTCATCAATCTTTGTGAGTGTCTTTATTTATATTACTTCTTATTAAATTTTTTTAGCTGTAAGTATTTGTAATAATCGTTTGATAATTAAGTTTTTTATTTTTCTCAAATTAACAACATTCTTTTTTAATTGTCGACATGAATATTAGGAGGGCTATACTTTCTTTATCTTAGATATACGATGTCTAAGTGAGCTCCCACAAAGAAAGTGAAACAAAGAACAGAACGGGTCTGCGAATTTATTTGTGGATTTTGAGTGTGTGATAGTTTGGACTTAACGGAGACACAAAAATTTTTATCAAAGAATTTGTGATTGTAGGAGACAGAAGAGTGAACGTACGAGGTGTCTTCTGTTCTTTTTAATTTGTTACAGTCATACAATGAGTTCCGAAATAAACAAAACATTAATGGTGTTGCACCTTTTTGAAAAGAAAAACAGTGGGGATAGTGTAAGTTGTTTAAGTTTAGTCGGGTTGTTAAAAAAAACAAAAAAAAAAAAACAAAAAAAAAAAAAAAAAAAAAAAAAAAAGTATTGCAGATGCTAGAAGTTAGCTTTAAAGTATTATAAAAAAAAAATATTTATTAACAAAGACAACTTGTCAAATATTTAGGGAATTATTAAATATTGAGAAATGCACACTTTTTTTTTTCTTTGTAAAAAATATTTGATAAGAATTAATATATTATAAAAGTAAAATAAAAGATGACGCATGCATTAAGAAAAAAAATTTAACTTTAACTTTTGTTAAAATTTGACGTAGTGTTGAATTAAAAATTTTGCATTGATTAAGATTTGATGAAATGATTATGGATTTTTTAATTATGAGACTTGGCTAATAGGCATGAGACAAATGGGTGGGACAACCAAGAGATTTGGAAGGAAATTAATAGTGCGGGGCTAAAGACGAGTGTGAACCGAAATATCAAATTGTGAATTGAGAAACATAAAATTACAAGCAAATGTTAGTATATTAATAATTAAGGAAATAAAAATCCAATCTCCAGTTAATTAGATCGAATATGGCAACTGGAGGGCTAATAAGTTCCAGCACCAAAAATTTGAATAGTTGAACACTTAGAGACACATATTACAAATTTAAGAGGCAATAGTATGTGTTAAAATTTAGTATGCTCGATGCGGAAAGGGTGGGTAGTTTATAATGTTATAATATTAAAAATTAGTATTATTCTAAAATATTTATAAAATAAACGTAAGAGATAATATATACTTTTTAAAATAGATTTAAAGTATTTATATAATGATTCGGCAAAATTGACGAACCGTTTATATTCCTTATTATAGTAATGAGATGTGAGTGAGTGGTTGAGATTATAACTCTGAATAGGTGAATCAATTTAAAATTACGTTGTAAAAAGAGTTAGTACTTAGTTTGTCTAAACAGTAAATATTAAAAGTATACAAGTTTAATTTTTTTTAGTACACATTTTTTTTAATATAAATGATAATATTGGATTAAAGAAGACTTATGAAGATATTTTAATTAAATAAAAATATAATTATTCGTGACTAGGAAAACACAAGTGCTTTGATGTGAGATGAGAGGTGGCTTGGGTTTTGTTGGACGGTGGCGGAAACAAAAATAGAATGTGTGGACAACACAATAAAAATGACGGACGTGTTTGTGTGTGATTTGAATGCAACGGTTTCGACAGAGAACTTCTCCTAAAACTGACAGATTTACAATTCAGGCCCCTCTTCAGTTTTTCATTCGAAATAATAGGTATAAGACAAGTTTTTATTTTTTTTAGGGTACGCAATATTAGAAAGAGGAAAAGAAGGAGACAAAAAAAAAGTATCGACCATTTCCCGTCTACCTCATGCCTATATGTTTTCCTGTCACAAAAATTAATATTATGCTAAAAATAATTAAAAAAGTTCATGTCAGTTGAAGATGCCCTTTCTGGGTAAAAACTTGCTTGTCAGCATGTTCCCGTTTTTTGATATATTTTATAGGTATTCTGTTTTTTTTTTTAAGTGGAAGGAAATTTGAAAATATGTTTTTAAGTTTATAATCTTAGAGGAATGTTAGGATTGAAAATTTTTAAAGTTGTTGATGTTGAAAAGTCTTGCTAATTATAAATTAGATTTTGAAAATCGCAGGAATATAGTTTTTTTAATCACATTAATAGTTTTATATATTGTTAAGGGGGGTTTGCATGGATACGAAGCTTCACAACCTGTTTACAGTCACATAAAAAAATTAAAAGAATTGAAAGTAAAATGATGACTGGAGGAAGTTATTTTTTTAAAAATTTACAGATCAAAACAATGTTAAATAGAGATAATAGTTTCAATCTGATAAGAATATTTAAATTGAAAAGAGATGGAATGACGTATGTCCCATAAACATAAGTAATGAGAAAAAAGTCATCAAATCTTGCGAACACACCTCAGTATTGTTGCATTCCCACTACTGTACTACGAGAAAAAAAAAACTTATCTTGATTGTGAAAAAAAAAAAAAGGAACAAAAACAGTACTCGTGTTGTTTCCTTTAGGAAGTATCTAGATAGTTTCAGAAGCAGACCTGCTGTGTTGAGGGAGAGAGGAAGGAGGGAGAGAGCGATAGAGAGAGAGATCATTAGAAAAAAAAAAAAATAGTACGGGTTTTTTTTTTTGCTTTGTTTTTCGGGTTTTGTGTGCCTTTTCAAAATAAGATTGAAAGTTGGATTTTAGCGTTAAGTACAGGAGTGGGATTTGATATGGATGAAAAAAAGCTATGAGGGTGTAGAACGATATGATGACTTATATGAATTATGTTATGGGACATAAGGATTTAATATGCTTATTACATTTTGAATATATTATAAAATTGAAATTTATCTCATTGAAAAGTGTGTTGTGAGGTCTTTAAAATTTTAAAAACTAATTAAAGTATCAAAAAGAAGTTAATTCAATTATTGGACTTGTTGTTTTTGAGGAAAGTTAAACAGTGTGGAAAGTTTCGAAAAATTAAAAACACATTAAATTATAAATATAACAACTATTAATGTGAGAAAAAGACTATATGTCGGCGGGGGCTACAAATCTAATAGCTAAGATGCAAAAGTTTGTGCAACAGTAAACAAACTTAAAGGGAAGCGAAATTTATAACGCGAACAAAAAACGATTTCAAATTAAAAACCAGAAATACCTTATAAAATATATAAATGGAACATGCTGACAAGAAGTTTACCAGAAAGAGCATCATCAAATGAATGGAACTTTTTATTAGTTTTGAGAATAAATATGTAATTTTGTGAACAGGAAAACATGATAGCGGATGAGGAGATAGGGAATGGTCGCATAATTTTTTTTCTAAATATTGCGTACCTAAAAATAAAAAATTGTCTTATAAATTATATTGCGAATGAAAAACTGAAGAGGTCATGAATTGTATCTGTCAGTTTTGAGGAGTTCTCTGGAAGAAACCTTTCATCACCACACAACCCTTCATCATTTTTGTCACTCTATTTTGTTCAACCACACTCTCAAAACAACTGTTTTTCATAAAGGCAATGAAAAATTGATTTTAATTAAAATATCTCACAGTCTTTTAATCCATTTATCATTCATAATGAAAATGTGTACATTAAAAGTAAAAGTGTATAACTTTTATTAAATGTTAGACACTAATACGACTTTAAAAAGAATCTTATTGATTCAATATTAAGTTATAAATATATCATTTAACTATAATAAGGAAGATAAATGTTAATCAATTGAAGAGTAATATATATAGACTTAATAGATTGTGTAAAAAGTAATATTATATGACGTGTATTTTTAGAAGAATAAATAATTTTAATAAACAGAATTTACAAAGAAAAAAATTAATCGAAACTAAAAATTTTCAAAATTATATGAACAGTAAATGGTGTAATTACGGAATTAAGTTTCAAAGTTTTGGTGGTGAATGATTAGCCCTACAGTTGCCATTCTAAATTTAATGCGATGGATTTATTCCTTAAAATAATTAATAGACTAAATTGTGATTTAATTTGATTTATCTAGAATTAAAATTTGAGATTGTCAATTATTGAGAGCGCGCGAGGAAAGGGAGTAGGAGCGAGGTAAGGAAGGATGGAGGGGAAAAATGAGGTTTGGGGGCATTGTCTCTATAAGAGCCAATCGCCATAAGAGGGATAAAAAGTCAATAATGAAATGGCAAAGAGGAAATAAATTGCAAAAATAATTTTTATATTTCAGCCCCGACGTCAATTTGACAAAGGTAAAGAGTTAAAGGTTTTTCTTAATGTCATCTTTCATAAAGGCTTTATCAAATAATTTTTAAGTGTGCAGTTTCGAGATTTAATAATTTCTAAATATTGACAAGTTGTATTGTGGTTCATGATTTTTTTTTATACTTTTAAAGAAACAACTCTAGAATACGGAAATAAGTTTTTTTTTTTAAAAAAAAAGATAACGTACATATCTCACTAATTTTCTTGTGCAAAAAAGGCACATAATTTTTTTTTCCTGGAACTATTTATGATTGACAATTCAAAAGAACAGAAAGAAACCGCGTACGTTCACTCTCTGTCCGAATCTTTTAAATTGTTTTTCCGTAAGCAACTATCACACACAAAAACTACGACAAAATAAAATCACAAACATTTCTTTTTGTTGTTTTCACTATTTATTGATGGATGCTCAATTAGACCATCGTATTCTAAGATAAAAAGAAATTATAGCTCATCAATATTAATGATCGAACATTAGAAAAAGAGGTTGTTATGTGAAAAAATAAAAACTTAAATATCAATAATCTAACAAAGGATTACACAGAAAAATTTAATAAGAATTCATATAAATAAAGAAACTAAAAGATGATGAATTAGGATGTAGTTATGGTTATACAATTAAAAATGATATATGAAATTTTATTTTGTTTTTGTTAAATTAAAAGAGTTAATTTCATATTTATTAAATAATTAATGCAAATAGATGACATTAATTTTTTCAACATAAAATTTTTAGAAAAAATTAAAATAATTTACATTTCAGTAATTGAGTTTAAAAACTTTGTCTTATGAAACATAGTATTAACTTAGAAGATTTATCAATTGTACACGTGATTGGAATTCTTTCAACAGCCCCAAATATTTTTATTATGATTGTGTTGTTATGATGAATACACTTATGTTTAGCTAGTTGTTAAAATAGTTTCAATATTTTTTCCTTAATAAAAGTTTGCGAGATAACGATAGTTTATATTATGGAACTAATAGATATAGATATTAATATATATATATATTATATATATATATAATTATGTTTTCAAAAAAATTTACTAATATTTACTTGATATTAAAATTTATTTTAATAAAATTTATTATTTATTCAATTTATATTACAGATTTATTATTTATTAAATCTATCGTGTTATTTATTAAATCATTAATGTCTGGTTTAATATCTAAGATACATATAATTTATCTGAAAAAATATATTTCATCAAGTACAAATTTTATATTTCACATCCATTTATAAATAACAAACTTCATATTTCACATCCATTTTGTAAATATAAGCTTAAATTTCTCTTTTTATTATCATCAATCATAAATTTTTTATTAAATATTTCAGTTTTAATATTTAATAATTCTGAATGGTTTGACAAGTTTTATTTTTGTTTAAAAGTTTATTTATACTTTTAAAGAAAACTCTAGAACACGAAATAAGATTCTTCTTTTTTGTAAAAAAAAAAAACTAAACTTACACTATCCACAAGTTCTCTTTCCAGAAAGTGGACCGTTAATTTTATTTTTTTTAACTATTTTATTTGAACTATTTTATGACTTTATTTTAAAAAGAAAAGAAAGAAACATGTTTCCTATTGCTCTACATCTTTAAATGTTGTGTTTTCCGTTAAGTCAGCATCACACTCAACAATAGGACAAAATGAAATTCACAAGATTTTTTTTATTATTTTCCCTTTTATTTGATGGATGTTCATTTAAACATCCTATTCTAAAATAAAAAGAAATTATAGCCTCATAAATATTAGATGATATGTAGAAGGTAATTATTTTATAAAATAAAAAATTATATTTGATATGTGTTGTGATTGCTTGTATATGTGTAATGGTTTCTAAGCACGGTTATTGTAAGAAAAAATATGTTCCGAAATATAAATTGAGAGGATAGATTCTAACCTGAGTTAGATATCATGTTAGAAGTGAACTTTAAATCTAACTCAATCTTACAAAATCGACTTGTAGGACGAGGTTTGTATCCACTTATGAACTATGAATTGACCTTATCTCTAATCGATGTAGGACTTTCAACATATACATGTCTCCCAATAGTTGAATAAATCTAGATAATTATTGGTGTAAAGTTTCTCTCTTCTTCTGAATAAATAAATTGATTAGGAAAAAAGTAGAAAATACATATTTAAGTCATCATATTTATATTGTTATTGTGTAGCCATATTCTTATTGATTTCATTTCACTCCCGATTTTCTTTTC
>NW_025904074.1:0-18062 GCF_018835915.1 Vigna umbellata
GTTATGTAAGTTTTTTAATCAGTTTTATTAAACTTTTTAATTTAAGTTTAGTTTACTATTTTGAATGTTGGTTGCAATTTCTTTTTAAATGAATAAATAATATACTATTTATGACACATAACACTTTTATGAAATGGTCAACTTTAGATGATGTATCAAATTTAGTCTTCTATGGTAAATAGAGGTTTATTAGTTTGAAGATGGAGGTTTACGTTTTTTAACTTTTAAGAATTCTTATTTGATTCCTATAAATTAAATTTAATGTATCCTCAAATTCAGCAAACAGTAATGACACGTATTTCAATTAAAAGAGTCTGACAACAATTTATCCTAAGTTATGTTATACTATAAACATTTACACTGAATGTTTGGATGTTTCTATAAAAATATCTTATAAGATTGTAGTGTTCAAATTTCTTTTATTGTTAGATTAATTTATTGAGCATGATGATACCTTTGCATCTTCCACATTTACACTGACCATCGTCTTTTTGAAATTTTATTGTAAAACCTTTTTTTTTCTTAATCCTAAATAAATTCAATGACAATTTTTATTTACTAAAATATACATTTTTATTGTACATGTAACGTGTAATATTAAGTTTTGGAGAGGCAAATTTTAACCTTCGAAATTCCTTTTTCAGGAATTCAGTTTTTTCAAAATAAATTATAACCTAAATTTTTCATTTTTTTAAATAAATAATTATTATTATTATTAAAAAATAAAATATTTATATTTGTGCCTACACTCAATAGATATGCTAAAAGATATAACCTAAACCTAACAAGGGTTTATTAAAGTTCATTATCTTTAAAATTCGTCTACTAAAACAAATATTTACATATTAATCATAAGTATGACAAATTTTATCAATTTGATTATATCATTATATTGTTATTATTATTTATGCTAACCTAATATATTATTATTATTATTATTATTATTATTATTATTATTATTATTATTATTATTATCTATTTAGGATAAGTTTTATTTTATTGATATTATTTAATATCACATTATCAGTCTTATAACATGAATCCTAAGGTTCAATGATTCTGGTATTCTCTAAGGAATACATACTCACATATACTTATTTTCTCCTACTCAAAAGATCCTAACACTCTTAATGATTTGAGAGTATCGAAGAGTCTTTTGCATGTAGATCTTCCTTTGTATTTCAGTCCTTAAAGAGTACATTTAATGTCCCGTTCTGGAGGCCAAGATAAAACTTTTCTCAAACCTCACTCTCTTATAACTCTATTTTTTTCCTATTTTTCTATGATAATATTCTTCTTTTTGGTTACTTTATCTTTTAATTTTCTAGAATTAAGATAAGAGTAATTAGAGTAAAAATAGGTTTTAAATAAAAAAGGTGTTAATTTCCCTTTTTAATTAAATAAATATGTTTTTAAATAAATAGAGTATTTTACTCTTTAGATTAAAATATTTAGAAAAATAAATAAATATTTTAAGTTTTTACTTTTTCTTTGTACTGTTTAAAATTTCTCTCTTCTTGTAGTGGTGCCCCTGGTCTCTTCAGGTTGTTTAGATTGAGCTTCTGAAATTTAGATTGAGAGGCTAGACTGGTGCTGATTACAAGTGTTGAACCTTAAGCTGACTCTAGCCAAGAGAACGAGAACTTCCCTCCACGACCTTAGCCTAACTCTCGGGAGGAAGACCCACACAACTCTCGAGTAGATTTTAACTTGACAAACAATTTATCAACTAACTTCACAAACTTAGTTTGGAAAACTCTTTTTCTTAAATTAATACAAGTTTAATAACATGCAATATTAACAAGATGAAGAAAGGAGAAATTTACTCCAATATTTTTGTATTGACGTGTCTGATAATGCAAAAATAAGTCTAACACTCAATCAACTCAATGAGTTTTACTTTGCAAGCTAGTGTCATAAATACTTTTTTTGAGTTTTACTATGCAAACTATTGTTGCAAGTTACAAACCAAGTATTCTTTCATAATGTAGTCGCTTTTTATTAACTCGTCAACTATTGTTTTAGAATGTAACCACTCTTGGCTAACATGTGTAGTATTATTTCACTATGCAGACTATTGACTATTGTCTCAGGTAACAGACCAAACATTCTTTTGGAACATAGTAACTTTTGGCTAACCCATTAACATTTGTTAGAGCCTTTAATCACATAGGAATCCAAACAAAAATCTCAACAATTCCCCTAATATAATATAAGGAAGACGCAAGTATCAATCCAAATAAACCAGTTCTTAGTAACTACTTTGTGTGGGTTTAGCCATGTTAATTTTGCATAATTTGGGGAATATTTACAATGTAGAAACATAAATAAAATTGGATACAATTAATACTAACCTAAATAATGGAATGAATATGATGCATGATACTAAAACTAATGTGTATAGAAATGTTGAGACAAAGGCATTATATCTTCAATGACAAAATGCAAATCTAGTACGAAACAACTTTAGAATGATAGGAAATCACAAATGAATAGGAAATCACAAATGAATGCATTGTATCTTCAATGACAAAATGTAAATCTAGTACGAAACAACTTTAGAATGATAGGAAATCACAAATGAATGTTAGGATGCAATGAATGATATATATGAAAAATTCTAAAAGTCATAATCAAGAAAAACTAACTGAAACTATTCAAAACAAAAATTGTTTGATGAAAGAAGTCCTAAGAGAAAACCACAAAAATGCACAAATTGTTTAATGAAATGCCTATAAGAACAAAATTTCATAATTATGCAATACAAATGGTTGAAATATATTTGAAAGAATATATTTATGCATGAGATGTATTTAGAATAACTTAATCCCTTAAAAATAATAGAATCACAAGTGAAACCAAATCTGACAAAAACTAGTTCAAGTTTTGACAACATTATGTAATATGGAAAACATGGGTCTAAATGTTAAGCAATGATGAAGATTATGATATGAACATGCAAACAAGTCTAAAATAGTGTTAATTGAATATTGAAACAATGAATTACTTAAAAGAACAAAAATATAATGATATTCCCAAAATTAGAAAAACTTTAAAACCTAGCTATCTTTAATGGTATGAACTAACATTAATGCAAAAATCACTTGTTACGATGACTTTTTGTATTCGTTATAATCCACCTAGTATAATAAGTGACACAGTGACATAATTGTAAATATTATAAGACAAAGATAACTTAAAGAAGCGTTTTGAGTAAAAGCATACATAGGCTAGACGATACCATGTGTCAAACACAAATAAAAGAGTCAAAAAATGATTTTGGAAGGTATACTAAAAGTCTTAAACGATGGTCCAAAAATTGTGTTGAAAGACACATTGCTAAACGCGCTTTTGAACAAAATAGAGATAACTTAAAGAAGCGTTTAGAGTAAATGTCTACATAGGAAAGACAATACCATGAGTCAAACGATTTCTTTCATCCAACGATGAAAATCTTCATCAATTACTTGGTATGATCAAATCCTGTCTGAAAGGTAGAAAATGTGAAAAGCACTTTGTTGTTGTTCTGAATATGCATTAAATGTATTAAATGCACAACGTTTAAAAACAATAAAAGTGATAAGGAAAAAGACATATTTGTCTGCATGCATATCTACTTTACTCTGTGCAGATTACCTATGTCAAGTATCCACCTACTTCATCCTATATAAATTAGAAGTGAACGTTAGAGACAAAGAAAACATTCACGAAATGTTCTCTCCATCAAAAGTTGCGCTAGAAAGTTTGTATAACCTACTTTTGATAAAGAACTTAAAAAAACATGTATGCTCTGACAAGTTGACTTTAACCAACGACTGTTACCTACTACACGACTAAGAACATTCGAAGATCAAAGCAAAGTACTATCTAACGAATATTTTCTTGAAGCCAATATATTGAAGAATAAGAAAAGACTAAGAAAATAAGCACACAACACGAAAGAATATATATGTGAAGAAAAGAAAAGCTCAAAAGAAAAAAGTAATACTCTCAAGCTTCACATAATCATAAGCTTATTATTGTAAGAAGACGGAAAATTGTGAGAGTCTATTAGATTGAATTGCATTATATACACATCCTCTCTATTATAGTAACTATCTAAAGACTTGTAATCAATTTATTCAATTATAAATTCTGAAGAGAATTTAAACACTTAACACTAAACTCGGTGGGGCTAAACGGTAGCTAGATAAGTTTGTCTACTAGAAATCAGAAATGGGTGAGACTCAACTAGACAATGTATCGGAAAGATACTAGGAGTGTTAAGGGATATCAGGAATGGTGAAGAATACTACACAACCAAGAATGGGTGAAACTCAATTCTAGTCAAAGTAACAAGGGTTATTGAGAGTGACTAGGTGATACAAGGATTGGTGAAAATACTCAATTGTAATCTTGTTGAAGATTATAGTGGAACTCTCTAAGAGGTCTTAGAGAAGAATTGGACATAGCTCGATGGAGTGAACCAGTATAAAAACAAGTGTGTTTATTGTTTTAATCTTGTTAAACGCTCTATTTACAAACTTTGCAGTTGTGCACTATCATAACCATTATAAAAGCTCTTATTATCAAATGCTATTTTCATTAAGAGTTGGTTTTATCAAAATGTTGCAGTAAACATGTTTAAATGAAATGAAAAATATTTGTTTGAGAACTTATAGTTTGAACAAAACCTTCAAGTCAAGCGTTTAATAACTTATATATAAATCTTTCAATCCTCGACAAGTTCATTAAACTACCTCCTTTGTGAAAAGTTTTCTTATAACACTACTCAAAACCCTTTCTATTGTTTTCCAGATATCCTCTACGTCATTTTCTGTCGTCACTTACCTTCTTTGTTATGCCTTTGTTCACCGTAGTTGGTTTTTTCTCACCACCATTGCGGTGTCATTAGCTCCTCTCTCGTGTTGTGGTGGCATTGCAACCTCCTTCTCACACTTTCGGTCTTGTCGCTGATGTCGCTGCTCACCATTGTTGTGCCTTTGCTCACCATCGTTTGTCATTGTTCACTGTTGTTGTGGTGTCATTCGCTCCTCTCTCTTATGTTGTGGTGGCATTGCAACCCCTCTCTCGCATTTTTGCTCTTGCCATTGTGTTGTTCTCCTTCAGTATCATTTTCTCAATTTTAGGGTTTTGGAAGCATAAAGCAGGTTTACTTTTAGCCTCATTCTCTATTATTGGTTCTCCTTACCCTTCATCAATATTATGTAGGACATGTGTGCTATGTTCAACTAGAAATTGATTAAAGTTAGAATATCCAAAATTTGGTAATTGATAGTTAATGGATTTGTTTGTTATTATTAGCTAAATTGATTAGTGAGATTTAGATATTGATGATTAAAAGTTGTAAATTATTGATGGCTGTTGAAACTTTGGCAAGTGTACCAAATCGTTTCAAGTAATAAATCAGTAAGACTAGATATCGTTTCCCAAGAGACTCGTGTCACCAAACAATCGTGTAATTTTCAACTAACTTAGACTAAAGAATGATTCCATAATTTGGGTTTTTGTGCAATTAAAGTAAACATTCAACATAAATGATAAAAGTGATCTTAGATACTCAAACACTTGGAAATGAAAAGACTAGAAATGATGGAATGATATTGTTGGGGGTATGATTTCACCTACTTCACTCTTATGTACGGTAACTCACTTCCTCTTCATTAATATGCCAATGTCAATCTACTAATTTACTCAAACTCAATCCCTTGGTAGAGAGAGCCTAGACTTCCTCATTAGGCTTCAATCCCTTGGAAAACCTAACAATTATTTCCGCATTAAGAATTAAGATTTAAGACAACCAAAGGTCCTAGTTCTATCCCTAGATACTATTTCCTTTAGGTGTTTAATCCAAGTCCAGATTTACCCAACATTTCCCAATATCAAGCAAACCCTAAAATCATGTCATGGGTAGCAATTTCACAACAAGCATTAAGAGAAGGAATTAAACACTAACAATCAATGAAAGAGGCACATATTCGTTCAAAACACAGTAGTTTACATAAGAGTTCAGTGTCTACATCAATCCCCCAACAACAATGAAACTAGCTCTCCATGAATGGAGAGCTTAAGCTTACAACAATGGTGAAAATGGAAGAAGGAAGAAGACCCAAGGATGAAGAAGGACTGTTCCCACAGCTCCTAGCTCGCCTCTAAGAGCTCCAAATGAGAGAAATCGTGTTTGGGTAGCCAAAGATGTTAAGCTCTTCGTGCCTCTGAGTTAAATAGGGCAAATCTACCATGTCAACAAAGTTGGCGCTCTAGCCCCCAGAAGGAGGGGGGCTCATGCGCACGACAGTCCTGATGCACCGGCGCTCATGCCCCCATAGACCAGGGGGCCCGAGCTAGCTTCAGCAGAATTCTGGTTCTTCATTTTTGTTATTTTTCTTGCTTTCCTTGGTTTCCAGTGCCTTCATTTGATGCATAGACTTCTTCCAACTACTTTAAGCACATAAAAGCAGGGATTAGTGATCAAAATATCTCATTAAATCCTAAGGTGCAATCACTTAATAACTAAAAGAAAACTAGGATTTACAAGGTAAAAAGTTAAGGAAGAGTTGACATTTTCTCTTAATTCATTACTGAATTCATGGTAAAATGTCATTATCAATGGATTGTGAGTTGATTATTGGTGTTGAGCTTGATATTTTTTATGGTTAATTTGGATTTAAAAACAAGAGTTTCATTTCGTATGTGAAACTAATTTAATATGATTTGATTCTAATATGTAGATTCATTTCGTGTGTGTGTGCGTGTGTGTGTTTAAGTGATGTTGAATTTGGTTATTTGATGTTATTTACTTTGAAAATCATGTTGTAGAGATTAACTATTTTCAATTTACTAACATTTTTGCTTAAGAGACAATTAGTTGCTCAAGTGAAAATGTGAGAGAAACAATCATTTTTCCTTTGAAGTATTTTTCATTTAATANTATTATTATTATTATTATTATTATTATTATTATTATTATTATTATTATTATTATCTATTTAGGATAAGTTTTATTTTATTGATATTATTTAATATCACATTATCAGTCTTATAACATGAATCCTAAGGTTCAATGATTCTGGTATTCTCTAAGGAATACATACTCACATATACTTATTTTCTCCTACTCAAAAGATCCTAACACTCTTAATGATTTGAGAGTATCGAAGAGTCTTTTGCATGTAGATCTTCCTTTGTATTTCAGTCCTTAAAGAGTACATTTAATGTCCCGTTCTGGAGGCCAAGATAAAACTTTTCTCAAACCTCACTCTCTTATAACTCTATTTTTTTCCTATTTTTCTATGATAATATTCTTCTTTTTGGTTACTTTATCTTTTAATTTTCTAGAATTAAGATAAGAGTAATTAGAGTAAAAATAGGTTTTAAATAAAAAAGGTGTTAATTTCCCTTTTTAATTAAATAAATATGTTTTTAAATAAATAGAGTATTTTACTCTTTAGATTAAAATATTTAGAAAAATAAATAAATATTTTAAGTTTTTACTTTTTCTTTGTACTGTTTAAAATTTCTCTCTTCTTGTAGTGGTGCCCCTGGTCTCTTCAGGTTGTTTAGATTGAGCTTCTGAAATTTAGATTGAGAGGCTAGACTGGTGCTGATTACAAGTGTTGAACCTTAAGCTGACTCTAGCCAAGAGAACGAGAACTTCCCTCCACGACCTTAGCCTAACTCTCGGGAGGAAGACCCACACAACTCTCGAGTAGATTTTAACTTGACAAACAATTTATCAACTAACTTCACAAACTTAGTTTGGAAAACTCTTTTTCTTAAATTAATACAAGTTTAATAACATGCAATATTAACAAGATGAAGAAAGGAGAAATTTACTCCAATATTTTTGTATTGACGTGTCTGATAATGCAAAAATAAGTCTAACACTCAATCAACTCAATGAGTTTTACTTTGCAAGCTAGTGTCATAAATACTTTTTTTGAGTTTTACTATGCAAACTATTGTTGCAAGTTACAAACCAAGTATTCTTTCATAATGTAGTCGCTTTTTATTAACTCGTCAACTATTGTTTTAGAATGTAACCACTCTTGGCTAACATGTGTAGTATTATTTCACTATGCAGACTATTGACTATTGTCTCAGGTAACAGACCAAACATTCTTTTGGAACATAGTAACTTTTGGCTAACCCATTAACATTTGTTAGAGCCTTTAATCACATAGGAATCCAAACAAAAATCTCAACAATTCCCCTAATATAATATAAGGAAGACGCAAGTATCAATCCAAATAAACCAGTTCTTAGTAACTACTTTGTGTGGGTTTAGCCATGTTAATTTTGCATAATTTGGGGAATATTTACAATGTAGAAACATAAATAAAATTGGATACAATTAATACTAACCTAAATAATGGAATGAATATGATGCATGATACTAAAACTAATGTGTATAGAAATGTTGAGACAAAGGCATTATATCTTCAATGACAAAATGCAAATCTAGTACGAAACAACTTTAGAATGATAGGAAATCACAAATGAATAGGAAATCACAAATGAATGCATTGTATCTTCAATGACAAAATGTAAATCTAGTACGAAACAACTTTAGAATGATAGGAAATCACAAATGAATGTTAGGATGCAATGAATGATATATATGAAAAATTCTAAAAGTCATAATCAAGAAAAACTAACTGAAACTATTCAAAACAAAAATTGTTTGATGAAAGAAGTCCTAAGAGAAAACCACAAAAATGCACAAATTGTTTAATGAAATGCCTATAAGAACAAAATTTCATAATTATGCAATACAAATGGTTGAAATATATTTGAAAGAATATATTTATGCATGAGATGTATTTAGAATAACTTAATCCCTTAAAAATAATAGAATCACAAGTGAAACCAAATCTGACAAAAACTAGTTCAAGTTTTGACAACATTATGTAATATGGAAAACATGGGTCTAAATGTTAAGCAATGATGAAGATTATGATATGAACATGCAAACAAGTCTAAAATAGTGTTAATTGAATATTGAAACAATGAATTACTTAAAAGAACAAAAATATAATGATATTCCCAAAATTAGAAAAACTTTAAAACCTAGCTATCTTTAATGGTATGAACTAACATTAATGCAAAAATCACTTGTTACGATGACTTTTTGTATTCGTTATAATCCACCTAGTATAATAAGTGACACAGTGACATAATTGTAAATATTATAAGACAAAGATAACTTAAAGAAGCGTTTTGAGTAAAAGCATACATAGGCTAGACGATACCATGTGTCAAACACAAATAAAAGAGTCAAAAAATGATTTTGGAAGGTATACTAAAAGTCTTAAACGATGGTCCAAAAATTGTGTTGAAAGACACATTGCTAAACGCGCTTTTGAACAAAATAGAGATAACTTAAAGAAGCGTTTAGAGTAAATGTCTACATAGGAAAGACAATACCATGAGTCAAACGATTTCTTTCATCCAACGATGAAAATCTTCATCAATTACTTGGTATGATCAAATCCTGTCTGAAAGGTAGAAAATGTGAAAAGCACTTTGTTGTTGTTCTGAATATGCATTAAATGTATTAAATGCACAACGTTTAAAAACAATAAAAGTGATAAGGAAAAAGACATATTTGTCTGCATGCATATCTACTTTACTCTGTGCAGATTACCTATGTCAAGTATCCACCTACTTCATCCTATATAAATTAGAAGTGAACGTTAGAGACAAAGAAAACATTCACGAAATGTTCTCTCCATCAAAAGTTGCGCTAGAAAGTTTGTATAACCTACTTTTGATAAAGAACTTAAAAAAACATGTATGCTCTGACAAGTTGACTTTAACCAACGACTGTTACCTACTACACGACTAAGAACATTCGAAGATCAAAGCAAAGTACTATCTAACGAATATTTTCTTGAAGCCAATATATTGAAGAATAAGAAAAGACTAAGAAAATAAGCACACAACACGAAAGAATATATATGTGAAGAAAAGAAAAGCTCAAAAGAAAAAAGTAATACTCTCAAGCTTCACATAATCATAAGCTTATTATTGTAAGAAGACGGAAAATTGTGAGAGTCTATTAGATTGAATTGCATTATATACACATCCTCTCTATTATAGTAACTATCTAAAGACTTGTAATCAATTTATTCAATTATAAATTCTGAAGAGAATTTAAACACTTAACACTAAACTCGGTGGGGCTAAACGGTAGCTAGATAAGTTTGTCTACTAGAAATCAGAAATGTGTGAGACTCAACTAGACAATGTATCGGAAAGATACTAGGAGTGTTAAGGGATATCAGGAATGGTGAAGAATACTACACAACCAAGAATGGGTGAAACTCAATTCTAGTCAAAGTAACAAGGGTTATTGAGAGTGACTAGGTGATACAAGGATTGGTGAAAATACTCAATTGTAATCTTGTTGAAGATTATAGTGGAACTCTCTAAGAGGTCTTAGAGAAGAATTGGACATAGCTCGATGGAGTGAACCAGTATAAAAACAAGTGTGTTTATTGTTTTAATATTGTTAAACGCTCTGTTTACAAACTTTGCAGTTGTGCACTATCATAACCATTATAAAAGCTCTTATTATCAAATGCTATTTTCATTAAGAGTTGGTTTTATCAAAATGTTGCACTAAACTTGTTTAAATGAAATGAAAAATATTTGTTTGAGAACTTATAGTTTGAACAAAACCTTCAAGTCAAGCGTTTAATAACTTATATATAAATCTTTCAATCCTCGACAAGTTCATTAAACTACCTCCTTTGTGAAAAGTTTTCTTATAACACTACTCAAAACCCTTTCTATTGTTTTCCAGATATCCTCTACGTCATTTTCTGTCGTCACTTACCTTCTTTGTTATGCCTTTGTTCACCGTAGTTGGTTTTTTCTCACCACCATTGCGGTGTCATTAGCTCCTCTCTCGTGTTGTGGTGGCATTGCAACCTCCTTCTCACACTTTCGGTCTTGTCGCTGATGTCGCTGCTCACCATTGTTGTGCCTTTGCTCACCATCGTTTGTCATTGTTCACTGTTGTTGTGGTGTCATTCGCTCCTCTCTCTTATGTTGTGGTGGCATTGCAACCCCTCTCTCGCATTTTTGCTCTTGCCATTGTGTTGTTCTCCTTCAGTATCATTTTCTCAATTTTAGGGTTTTGGAAGCATAAAGCAGGTTTACTTTTAGCCTCATTCTCTATTATTGGTTCTCCTTACCCTTCATCAATATTATGTAGGACATGTGTGCTATGTTCAACTAGAAATTGATTAAAGTTAGAATATCCAAAATTTGGTAATTGATAGTTAATGGATTTGTTTGTTATTATTAGCTAAATTGATTAGTGAGATTTAGATATTGATGATTAAAAGTTGTAAATTATTGATGGCTGTTGAAACTTTGGCAAGTGTACCAAATCGTTTCAAGTAATAAATCAGTAAGACTAGATATCGTTTCCCAAGAGACTCGTGTCACCAAACAATCGTGTAATTTTCAACTAACTTAGACTAAAGAATGATTCCATAATTTGGGTTTTTGTGCAATTAAAGTAAACATTCAACATAAATGATAAAAGTGATCTTAGATACTCAAACACTTGGAAATGAAAAGACTAGAAATGATGGAATGATATTGTTGGGGGTATGATTTCACCTACTTCACTCTTATGTACGGTAACTCACTTCCTCTTCATTAATATGCCAATGTCAATCTACTAATTTACTCAAACTCAATCCCTTGGTAGAGAGAGCCTAGACTTCCTCATTAGGCTTCAATCCCTTGGAAAACCTAACAATTATTTCCGCATTAAGAATTAAGATTTAAGACAACCAAAGGTCCTAGTTCTATCCCTAGATACTATTTCCTTTAGGTGTTTAATCCAAGTCCAGATTTACCCAACATTTCCCAATATCAAGCAAACCCTAAAATCATGTCATGGGTAGCAATTTCACAACAAGCATTAAGAGAAGGAATTAAACACTAACAATCAATGAAAGAGGCACATATTCGTTCAAAACACAGTAGTTTACATAAGAGTTCAGTGTCTACATCAATCCCCCAACAACAATGAAACTAGCTCTCCATGAATGGAGAGCTTAAGCTTACAACAATGGTGAAAATGGAAGAAGGAAGAAGACCCAAGGATGAAGAAGGACTGTTCCCACAGCTCCTAGCTCGCCTCTAAGAGCTCCAAATGAGAGAAATCGTGTTTGGGTAGCCAAAGATGTTAAGCTCTTCGTGCCTCTGAGTTAAATAGGGCAAATCTACCATGTCAACAAAGTTGGCGCTCTAGCCCCCAGAAGGAGGGGGGCTCATGCGCACGACAGTCCTGATGCACCGGCGCTCATGCCCCCATAGACCAGGGGGCCCGAGCTAGCTTCAGCAGAATTCTGGTTCTTCATTTTTGTTATTTTTCTTGCTTTCCTTGGTTTCCAGTGCCTTCATTTGATGCATAGACTTCTTCCAACTACTTTAAGCACATAAAAGCAGGGATTAGTGATCAAAATATCTCATTAAATCCTAAGGTGCAATCACTTAATAACTAAAAGAAAACTAGGATTTACAAGGTAAAAAGTTAAGGAAGAGTTGACATTTTCTCTTAATTCATTACTGAATTCATGGTAAAATGTCATTATCAATGGATTGTGAGTTGATTATTGGTGTTGAGCTTGATATTTTTTATGGTTAATTTGGATTTAAAAACAAGAGTTTCATTTCGTATGTGAAACTAATTTAATATGATTTGATTCTAATATGTAGATTCATTTCGTGTGTGTGTGCGTGTGTGTGTTTAAGTGATGTTGAATTTGGTTATTTGATGTTATTTACTTTGAAAATCATGTTGTAGAGATTAACTATTTTCAATTTACTAACATTTTTGCTTAAGAGACAATTAGTTGCTCAAGTGAAAATGTGAGAGAAACAATCATTTTTCCTTTGAAGTATTTTTCATTTAATAAACAAAGTTGATTGCTTAAAACAAAATCAGAATTAGAAACTCAAAGATAATAATGAAAAAAGAAAGACTAAAAGAAGTAAAAGACAAAGCCTTGTATTGTATTAGTATTCACTTTACATTGTAAAAGTCAAAGCTTTTAAAGGGAAAATTGCTTTCCTTTCTCACAAGGTTCTCCTCGTCACAAACATCAACTTTCCAAAACTTCCCCTCAACATTCCACATGATAAAATTATGTAGACTTTCCTTGAAAGTGTCCCTTACACAAAGAAGTAAGCTAAGACAATCTCACTTTCACCTCTCGTGTCTCTGTATCTATTTGTTGCTTCCATTTAAATATTTTGAATGAGGTGTAAACAACCATATCTGTTGATTAATTGTTTGTGTTGTGGTTTAGTGGTAGGATTGAGTTCACAAATTTGATTGTGTTTGACTATTTCTTAGCTCTAATTGCATGTGTTAGTTTATATGCAGAGTAGTAGATCGAAATAGAATAAATGTTTTAATTATTACAAATGGGAATAATGATTTTTTTAAAAAAATTTAAAATTCTTAGAAAGTCTATAACTCTATGCTTCGTAAATTTAAAATCTTTAGGTGAAAATATCAAATATTTGATTTTTGTTTTTTAAATTTAAATATTTCAAGGTAAATTTTATGTTAATTTTAATTTTAATGTTTTTAATAAAAGATCATATACGTTCTAAACTATATGATCATTAATAAAATTCAAACAAAACTAACAAAGTTCAACGTTATAATTTTTTAGGCTTAATATCCTATTTTGTCCCCAGTTTCGCTCGACAATGTCAAATTAGTTCATCCTTTAAAACGTGTGTCACCGTTTGTACGGAATTAACGGAAGGGATTTCATTGATATAAATTTTATTAAGTAGGGACGTAAATGACGCACGTTTTAAAGGATGGACTAATTTGACATTGTTAAGCGAAACTGGGGACAAAATAGGGTATTAACCCAATTTTTTTGTTATTGCACTACAAAATATAATAATACTTATTATACTAAATAAATCATTTTTCTCATTTTTTATATACTTACAACAGTTTACAAAATAGTTTCTTCATTTATTTACCGAATTTGTATTTTTATTTTACCACTAGAAAGAATGAAAATAAAATATTCAAGTATAAAAGAACGCAATATACTACAAATTACTTAATATATCTATATAAAATAGAATAGATTTTAAAGAATCGTTAATTAAGTGACACTTCATTATAATTTTAAAACTGTGATAATTGTCTTGTAACATCCCAAATTATATAGAAGCATATAACATAGTAAGTCCACATTTAAATAAAAGAGAACCTTTAGAGTAGACTGTAAATAAAGTAGTTAAGTTTATAGTTATCCCAAAATGAGACATAATTTAAAACTTAAACGCAAATAGAGTATTTCAAAAGGATAGGAATCACCGGGAAAATCCTCAACAACTAAATAGTAATTCAAAATACAAGAAATACTAAGAGAATCCTAAGGAGACTAAGCAGCAACATCGTCTTCCTCCAAAGTATGCTCTAAAGGCACCTCATCCACCTATGCTCACATCCAAGTGGATGATTATTGTAAAAGAAAAGTATACCCAAGCAACACAAACACACAAGCAAGGGTGAGGTAGATATAAAAAATCGTTTTATAGCAGTCACAGGCAACATGCAAGTAAAGACAGATACAATACACTACACACACATGACTTGTTGCACTTAAACTTGACTTGTCCGGACTTAGAATGATTGTCGAGCTATGGCGGGTTATGCACTCGTGGTGGCTTCTACTGCTTTGCAAAGCCATTGCCAATGGGTTTCACCCTGCCACACTAACGAGGTTAGTCCGTTATCACTCACCTTGGGCCATACTGGAAGCACCCAAGACTATGACCTCTTTCTACTCCTCACTTCATGGATCAATCTTCTCTACTTGAGAATGAAAGACCATTGGAGCGTCAGGAAAACCCTCAAGACTGAGCTACCATGCAAATCATTCTAAACACACTGAAAGGGCACCACCATGTATCCCCCCTTGAGGATCATGGAATTACGTCCAATACTAATACTTTCCACTTTAACACCAACATGTTAATGCACACATAAACCCTTAAAGCAATTGGAACAATTAAGTAAAATAGCATACTGGAATAAATAGGAATATAGGCCGAACAGAAAACATCAACACCTAAAGGGCAAGACCGAACACCCTATGAATGGTGAAGACCGAACGATATCTCACTTCTCAAAGGACAGGACCGAACGGTCCATACATGGTAAGACTGAAGAAGTGACCTAACACTATTCAGGACCGCTCACTAAGAGAGACCGAACGCTACCTAAGAGACCGAGCGCTACCTGAGACCGAACGCTACTTAAGAGACTAAACACTACCAAGACCACCCACTAAAACCGAACGCTACTTAAGAGACCATCCACTAAGACCGAACTCTACCAAGACCACCCACTAAAACCGTACGCTACTTAAGAGACCATCCACTAAGACTGAACGCTACCAAGACCACTCACTAAGATCAAACGCTACTTAAGATCGAGCACTAAGGCCGAGCTCTACTTAAGACCGAGCACTAAGACCGAACGCTAACAAGACCAAGCACTAAGGCCGAACACTAACAAGACCAAGCGCTAAGGCCGAACTCCACTTAAGACCAAACATTAAGACCGAACGCTAACAAGACCGAGCACTAAGGCCGAACGCCAACATGACCGAGCACTAAGGTCGAACTCCACTTAAGACCGAGCACTAAGATCGAACGCTATTACAACCGAACGCTAAGACCGGACGCTCAACAGCGCATGGTCGAACGGTTATCAATCGCGAAACTGCATAATTTTGTAGAATTTCTGCAAAATTATGAACAACACCTAACACAACCATTCCTAACCATTTTTACTAACTTCTAACACCCTTAATTCTTGTTTTATACTTAATTAAACTCATCTAAATGATTCTGAACATTCCTACTACCATTCTAAAGTGATTAAGATCAAGTTTTGTCTTTTGAAACATCAATTTCCACAACTTAAGGACCCAATTTCGATTTTATCACTTCTAACATGTTCTAGTCCAGTTTTATGATCCTAACAGGTCACAAATGACTTGCCTGAGATGTCCCAACAGCCCAAATGTACCCAGAACCCTCCCAATATCACTACCTCACTTCCCCTCAAGTGACCCAAAACCCTTATATAATACCAATTTTTCCATCCATTCGCTGTTACAACATGTCTCTCAGTCCAAACGCATCAACATAGACATTATAGAATTTAAATACATCTCAAAACAGTTTACATACATCACAATCCAATTTCACAATCATTCAACCCAACACATGCAACTAAGTCTTTCCAAATCAAAACACAATATCAACAGTACAACAGTACAAAACTAAACATACAGTTCATGCAACCAATTAAAGAAACATTCTATCTCCCCTTACCTTGAAACTTCTTTGCTCAGCTCAAAGACCCGCAACTCCAGTACCCCACACGCGAATAATCTAGACAACACTCTACAACCCGCAATGCGGTGATCAAGAACAACTCTTAAAGCTAGAATGAACGGAGGAAAACGTAAAGGAGGGTACACTAGGCACATGCAACTTGCCCTAGGTCCCAAACAGCGGATAACAGTGAAGAGCTACTTACTCGCTGAAGATTTAAAAATCTATTCTGATGGTTGCGAAGGTCTCTACGTCGCGTTCACTTTAGCACCACCTAATCTAACATGCAACCACTAAACGTGAGGGAAAGGTAGAGAGAAGGCGGAGAGAAATGGAAAAACACACTTTTTAGAGAGAGAATGGAAAGCTGAGATAATGAACTCAGATCTGAAAAGTCTTTCCTAAGGTCATAGTGCCCTTAGTGTTATGGGCTTATCTGCTTCAATATAAGGCCCAATTATCATATATTTTCATGTCGTTACATGTCTCACTTGTTAAAATAAACATAATTTATAATTACTTATACATTTTATATTTCCAGTCATTATGTTTTGAAATTTCAATAAATTTTGAATATATTATTATTGTATTACGTATACAATAATGAATAAAAAAATTTGGAAAGATAAACTACACAACATTGCTCCACATTATAATTAAGTTTTTCTTTCTCTATCGTACAAATTCTGTTACTTTTCAAATATCATGTTTGTTAATTTACTTTTTTTAATTTAATTGGTATATTTTTAACGTATCAGATTTTAGTATATTATAAATTTTAAATATTAAATAAAAAATAAAATGAATATAAGTATTAAAAATAATGCAGATTAATTATCATAATAATACTTCTTGATTTTTGAGATTTAAATAATAATTTATTTAATTTAAAATCAAATTCAAATTCAGTCTAAAATACAAAAACCTAATTTTTAAATTAATTTTGAAAATTAGTCTAAAGTGAGAGGATTAGAGAGGAGCACGACTAGCACTCTCGGGTCACGTACCCTTTCCACACTCACACTTGTTAACCTCCAAATTCAATCCCTTATAAATACGGAGTCATAACTGACTCACTGCTAAGTATCTTCTAGGGTTTTAGAATTCACTCAAAAACCTCCCTCATGGCAGAAGGGGCAGCACCCGAAGTCGCCGATCCCAACGTCGTTTCCGCCGTAGACATGGACGTCGAGAAAGCCGGCGAAAACGGTGTCGAGACTAACCAGAAGCGTGCCAGGGAGGATGAGGAGCCCCTGGCGGACGACGTTTCGAAGAAGCAGAAGGTGGACGAGGAAAAGTCCGTAGAGGAGCAACGACTGGAGAATAGCAATGATCAGGAAGGAAAAGGAAAGGAAACAGAGGAAGATAAAATGGCCGAAGCAGAAGCAGAAGGAAAAGAAGAGGATGCCGCAAGTGTTTCAGTGAAGTTGGGATACAAGAGCTTCGGTTCTTCCACGGAGATGTACCATTACTTCTTCAACATACTTCATCACTGGCCTCAATATATCAATATTAACAAGGTATTTTTAATAACCAATGTCCTTTTTTTTTCTCTTTTTTTTTGAAATTTTTTATGTCTATTAGATGCTTTTGTGTCCCTTGAGTGCAAAGAATGCAACTAATTTAATTTCTGATTTCCCTTTCGTAGCCTACCT
>NW_025904075.1:0-11953 GCF_018835915.1 Vigna umbellata
CGGGAGCCAACCCCGAACCTCGTGAGGGGAGAGGTCGGTCCTAAGGCGAATCGACATCATCTCCGACAGCTTCGGGGCAAGGGGGAGGAGCATCAGCCTCCGCCCGGAAGCGACATTTGAGAAATTTAAAGACGGTTCACATGGTAGATCGCCAACCTCGATCCATGCCCAACATCACTTTTACCGATGCAGATTTCAATGCTCCCGACCCTGACCACGATGATTCAATGGTCATCACGGCCAAAATAGCCCGTTACGATGTCAGTAAAGTGATCGTCGATCAAGGCAGGCTCGGTTAATATCTTATATGGACTACCTTCCAGAAAAATGGATTTATTCCAAGACATTGATAATGCCCCCCCCCCCCCCTTTCAAACGAGGCAAAATTGTAGGCTTCGGCAGGCGAAAGAGTTGACCACCTCGGGGAGAACCTCGATTACGAAACTCGGGACTCGGAATAGAAACAGGGGAAGGCGCGACGCAATCAGAGGTCAGGTTTCCTACTAGTAGAGTGCGAATACCTCGTTATAACGCACTTACCTAGGACGAACCCGCTGGAACGGCTTCGGTGCCAATCGTCTCCACACCCATTTGGCATGAATTTCCCGAACAAGAAAAAAGGGGTACCATCTGTGACCGGGTGAGGGCTGATCAGGCGAACGGAAATCGCAAGGTGTTTACAGTGCCGGCGGAAAAAGGGTCAACCCCCTTCAGGCCAACCATAGGGAGAGCCAAAAAGGGTGCGAAACAAACAGGTTGAATCGACGTGGATCCGAGAACCAATGTAGACGAACGTCTCCATCCACAAGGAGACGTCAAAACATTCTAGTTGGAAGCAGATGCGTCAAAAACCACGACCATCGAGGGTAGCTTGGCTCTGCATGATGAGGAGGATCTGACGAAAATACTAAAGACCAACGCCGACTTGTTGCATGGGTGGGCCACAAACATGCCGGGAATCCATCCAGGGGTGATGGGCGCATAAAATGTCAATCTTCAAAGAAGGCACGTCCGGTTGCACAGAACAAACGCCGATTCGGGGAAGAAAAACGACAGGCTATCCAAGTAGAAGTCAACAAACTGATGAACACCCAGTTTATCAGAGAAGTAACTTACACCACGTGGTTATCAAATGTGGTCATGGTCAAAGAAGTCGATGGTCAATGGCGGAATGGTGTGTTGATTCACCGACATCAAACAAAAAAAGCATGCCTAAAGATTCATATCCCTTCCCAACATCGAATCGGTTGGTAGAGGGGGCTTCAGGACATACTGTTACTCAGGTTTTCTTGATGCATACTCGGGGTACAAACCAAAAATTCCCCATGGTACGCGCCCAATCAGAATAAAACAGCCTTCATTACCGAATGTGTAAATTACTGTTATGAAGTAATGCCGTTCGGTCTGAAGAATGCGGGCGCCACTTATCAACGCCCTGATGGATAAAGTCTTCCACCATCAAATCGGGCAGATGCATGGATGTCTATGTAGACGACATGGTCATCCGCAGTCAATCGGTGGAACAACATCTCAAGGATTTGGCAGAAGTTTTTCTCCAAATACGACGGTACAAACATGCGACTTAATCCCTCTAAATGCACTTCAGAATCCCCGCCGGCAAGTTCCTTGGGCTTCATGCTAATATGTCGGGGCATCGAGGCCAACCCAGACAAATGTAAAGCTGTGCTGGAAATGCAAAGTCCGAAAAACCCAAAAAGGAGATACAACATTGGTTGGTTCGAATGACAGCATTATCACGCTTCATTCCGAAGTTAGCCGAACACATCCGGCCTATCCTGAAAAACATGAGAAAAGTTACCACCCAACATTGGGACGATGATGTGAACAAGCCTTAGTGTGTGAAACACATTCTCACCAGCCCTCCAATCATGGCCGACGGTCGCAGGATCTGATTTGCAGCAGTACATCGCAACATACCCATCATGCTGTAAGTGCCGCTTTAGTACAGGAGACCCCCCCCTTAAGCTGATATATTTTGTCAGTAGAATACTACAAGGGGCGGAGGAACGATACTCCCAGATCGAGAAGGTAGCTTTGGCCTTGCTCACAGCTTCACGACTGATTTTGGTGTGTCCCCCCCCACCGTATTTCCAAAGTCATCAGGTGGTCGTCCGCATTAATCACCATGTCGCCAAGATCCTTAGGAAACCCGACTTGGCAGGGAGGATGGTATCATGGTCGGTAGAACTATCTGAGTTCGGACCCGTTTTTTGAAACCTTCGGGGATTCCATCCAAAGGGGTCAACACCTTGGCAGGATTCGCGGCCGAGCTAACTCCCAATATCTGACGACTTAGAGCCAAAATGGCTCCTTAATGTGGACGGATCCTCGGACAAAAGAGGGGGGGGGGAGCTGGTATTGTGCTGGAAGGATCAAATGGCTTAGTCGTCGAACAAGCCATCACATTTCGGTTTCAAACCAGCAACAGTCAAGCAGAGTATGAAGCTTTGATTGCTGGTTCAACCCTGGCCAAAGGAGTTAACGGTCGTTCGGTTAAGAATGCAGGCTGGATTCACAGTTTGGTGGTCAGCCATATGAACGAAAACCTACCAGGTAAAAGACAATCAATTATTACGCTACTTTCACAAAGCGAGCGCCCTCCTCAAAGATTTTGTCGATGTCAGCATCATTCATGTACCTAGGGAGCAAAACGCAAGGGCGGATCTCCTGTCTAAATTAACTCACTCAAAGGAGAGGGCACAATTATCTTCAAATCATTAAGATGACACTCAACCACCCAGTCGTGGAAACTTTAGCGACCGATGTCTCAACACAGGAAGCTGATTGGAGACAGAACATACAGGACTTGATGACGAAGTAGGAGCATGGAGAAAAGGGTCACCTTCAAGCGGACTCAAAGCGCATCGGGCGCGCTTTCATACATAGGCGACGACATCCGGCATGGCCACAGTACACCCCTCTTAAAATGTATATCAGCGGAAGAGGCAAACTACGTCCTACGTGAGCTTCACACTGGGATCTGTGGCTTTCACTCGGGCAAACGTACGCTCAGAGCGTGCGTACTACGCGCAGGATATTACTGGCCAACGATCGACCAAGATTGCGAGGCCTTTGTCAGAAATGTCTCTCATGCCAGGCACATGGTCATGAACTTCGGCGCCCTTCTTGAGAGAATTGCATGGCATCATCTTTCCCCATGGCCGTTCGCCCAAATGCGGGAATCGACACGTCGGACTGCTGCCAATTCGCTAAAGGCTAAAAACAAATTCCTCCTGGTGTAGTGGGACTGCTTCACTAAGTGGTTAGAAGCCGAACCACTGTGGTATAAATCAACGCCCAGCGAGTACAGGAAATTCAATACTGGCCCACCCAAAAAAAAAAAACACAAAAAACAACAAAAAAAAAAAAAACAAAAAAAAACAAAAAAAACAAACAAAAACACAACAAACAAAAAACCAAAAAAACCAACAAGGGGGGGGGTGGTAATATGCCGGTTCGGTCTGCCACAGAAGATCATCACTGACAACGGCCGACAGTTCATCGAGAAAAATTAGAAGATTTCCTCAGAAGCTTGGGGATCAAACATGTGACCAGCTTCGGTAGAGCATCCACAAACTAATGGACAAATCAGAGGCCGTAAACAAAGCTCTACTTACAAAATTGGAAAAACGACTAGGCGAAGCTAAAGGCTTATGGGTGGAGGAACTACCCGAAGTCCTATGGGCGTACAGGTGCACCCCACACGGATCCACCGGGGATACTCCTTCAATTTGACGTTAACGACACTGACGCCATGCTTCCCGGTCGATGTCGGGGAACCTTCGATAAAGACGCCCACAGCACTAACAGGGCCCTCAATTGATGAACAACTATAGATGAATCTCGACATATTTGCCCGAGCGGCGAGAGGTCGCCACCGTTCATCGTGGGCCGCACAAAAAAAGAATGCTCTTTCGCCGTTATAACACTAAAGTCAAGCCTAGAGCCTTCAAAAATGGCGACCTGGTGCGGAGGAAACGGGGAGAAGTGCAAAAAAACCGAGCACATGGAAAACTAGCAACCAATTGGGAAGGACCGTTCCGCATTACTAAGGACCTGATGAATGAGGCATATCGCCTTGAACTCCTCAATGTCCAAACCATCCTCAACACTTGGAACGCCATTCACCTTAATTATTATTTCAGTTGAAGTTTATTATTTTTCTGTTCATGACACATTATTTTTCTTTCTTCGTTTACAATAAAGCTTTACTTTCCTATTTCACTTATTTCATTCTCACATGTCGCGCGCCTAGGGTCAAATGTACCAAAACCATTTGACATGATAAAGGTTCATCCCAACCACTGCACATACACTCCCTCTAGCGGATGTTCACCTTAGGACATCACACCATGGTATATCGGGAGGATACACTCCCTGGTAGATGTTCTTCTCCCGAACACCCAGCACATGTAATCTAAAAACGGGCTCACAGACCTAAACCACATCTACCTCACATAATATGAGACACTATGCCGTTTACAACAATAACAAGAAACACGATAAGCAAATATCTATTAAAACAAGGTAATTAGTGTCTACAAAACAGAAATTTCAAAGCAAAAGCAAATAAGAGTTCAAGGCCACATCAAAATTCTACAACCTAATCTATTACAATATCTGGAGATCCATGGGCCTCTCCAGCAGCTTCACCTGTAGCTCCTCAAATGGCAGCCACTCCATCATCACCATCTTGCTTCGCCTCCAAGAAAGCATCTTCCGGAATCTCAGCTAGTGCAACATTTGACCCTCATATACATCCTTCCTCGGGTCAAATGCCACTCCCTCAGTAGACACTTCCAAGAGATGCTCGACTTGTCTCAGAGCTTTCTTGAAACCCCTAGTGTGTTCCACGACTATGTCTCCGTGCATTTCCTCTATTACTTCTCGCTCCTCGGCGGCCGCAGCAAGTAGGTCGTCCCTCTCTTTGGTCACCTCGTCCTTTTCTTGCATCAATGCAGCCATAGTCTTCTTTGACTGCTCTAACTTGGACGGCCATCGTGGTCCTTCGCTATTTGGAGCTCATCCCTTCCTTTCTTTTAAGGCAAGGCCGGCCGAACCGAGTAGTATTCAATAATACTTGGGCTTCGCACATCAAACTATTCCGATGTGTCTCTGCCTCTGCTCACAGTTAGCATGGACGTCGGCAGCTCCTCAGTTGAGTTCGCACCTTCTCTAGCTCAAACCCTCGTACTCCCTGTCGAAGCGTATGCCATGTGCCAAAGACATGTTGTTCGGACTCGTCCATTCCAAAAAACATGGCATCAGCCATTTGTTGTTCGTCATGTTTTCCACCAATCTTCTTCTCAGAATTGTCCAAATTAAACTCAATTTTGTGACTAAGGGTGAGGGATGAAATCCCACTCGACGCCGGGAGCAGGACGACTCGTCCCTTCCTTCAGTTTTCCTTCATTTCTCTTGGGCAGAACTGCGGCTAAAGTCGAAGCCTTGCCTCTCCATTTTCTTACCAACGGCCGCTCCTCAACGATCGCCACTTCGTCAGAAGAGGCCGACCGCACATTAGGGGGAGGTGGCGAGTTGGAGTAGTTCCTGAGGAGGGGCTCTGGATGTCCGACATCCTCCTTACCAATGTCGATAGCTCTGAACCAATTACGAACTGGATCCCTTTCTCCCCATTATCTCTACAAGTACAAATGTCATCCAACATTGTCAGCAAACAGTCAGGAAACACACAAAAAACAACAAAGAGAGAAACATACCAAATACCCTCGATTCGGAAATCATCCATGTTCGAGACAATTAATGAGTCGACGGAAGAAAAGGGGCGAGGCATGCCGTCAACACACTCAGAGCTTCAATTCTTCATTAGTCACTTTTATCCTCAGACCACGAGGTGAATCTTAGCGGATTTTGCGTCCAGTACAGCGGAAATTTCGACCTCCCATCTTCATTAAAGAAAAACGTTCTGCCCCGAGCGAGAATTGACACTTTAAAGAAACTCTCTTCAAGCCCATGTACGACTGCGAGTATAGCTCTAAGAGGGCGTCACCCGGCTCAGAAATTAAGGACACCCAACCCTTCCTAGCGACAGGTCAACATCTAAAAAAACACAAAAATAGCGGCACAGTAGGCCTAATAGCCAAAGCCTGAGAAATAACAGCGAACGCCTGGATATACCCCCAGCTATTAGGGATGCAATTGGGTTGGCGCAACGTTTAGGGTTTCTCAGAACTTCCATTTGAAAACTATTGAAAGGCAACCTAATATACAGATCGTAAAACGGCCACAAAATAGCAATAAAAAAATCGTGGTGATGTTCTCTCTTCCCAATGAAAAAAACTATTTCATTCTCACGGGCAAGCCACCAACTTGACGTAAGATCTGTAAACCTAGGGGTTCTCAAGACACAAATATTCTCTACTCAATCTGTTGTACTACTCTACTTCTAAATAAGCTACGGGAAAATCAACTTACTTCACGCGAAGCCCAATCGTAGCTGATACCAGAAATAGAGGGAGTAGCACAGTCCTCCGGACCTTCAGTCAACACATTTCCATACAGAAAAGCACTTTCGCCGTTAAGAACAGTAGAGATTTCATGGCGTTCCGCCGGCGAAGAAGCTTCCGGTGTATCGACACATGCATTCTGCCCCTTTTCTTCCATTATCAATGATGAATACACTATAGCCGGAGAAAGGGTTGAGGTTTACCTGGTGGGTTCGTGAAGAAGAAGAAGCAAATTGTAGCGAGGCAAGAAAACCGTCAATGGAGTGGAAAGTGATGCTTTGGTAGTACTGCAAAATGTACGCCTCTTCACCTTTCTTTTCCTGTTATTAAACGCACAACTGAAGACAGAACGTCGCGCACCGTAGGATCAGCTTAATCCAACGGCTCTATCGGCGTGCCGTTACGTATACCTCCAAAGGCGGGAAACCCTAAAGCTTTTTTGATGAAATAGTGCGTAGCAATTACCCTACCCCCTAACTCACCATCAGCGTCCTACAGTAAACTCGCATGCTTAAACCACGTTCGTTTACTCGGACTCGGGGGGCATTATGTATGGTAAGACATCTGGATCGATCGACTGAAACTTGAACGATCGCCAAGGATAAAATCACGAGCTGTCATGTGACTGTTCCCGAACGATCGTTCACCCGATAGAAAGAATGATCGTTATATCCTATTCACCGATCGTCTTGTAGCGGTCGTCCGTTTAAACCCAGTCAAAGGTAAAAGTCAACAATGTTCGGTCAATTTTAGTCAAAATGGATCTTTTAATCCTGACAAATTAAAAGATAAACGGTTAGAAATAGGTGGCCATGATATCGCGAGTCACGGGACCAACTAATCCAATATTAAGTACGACCAAGCGGTTGATAAATATGATCATTGCAAATAGAATAATAAGCAAACACAAAACACAAAGAAAATGATAACTAACTTTATCAAAGAATACACATATAACTATTTACAAATAGCAAATTATAATTATTCTTCAAGAACTAACAATTCATAAACATCTAACTATCTACTCTAAACTTCACAATTCAGATATATGTATTGATATCGAACTATAAGGGTCTCGCACCTGGTGGTGGAGAAACAACTCGCCCACATATACTACCACACACCAATCCGTCAAACATCAATGGTCAATACATGATCATCAAGCTAAGTAGGTCATGTTACTCTTCACAATATAACCATCATTCTTTACTTGAGATTGGAAGTTATTAAGAGTGTCTGAATAACCCTTAATATAAAGCGCCTATATCAATACATACACTATACATAATCATCTCAAGGACTTCTCCTTGAAATCCTTATAACATCATATACAGTTCAAAATCACAATTCCATCAAATGCCATTTGAAATCTTATCTATATGTATCATCCATCAAACATAAACAAAATTTCCAATATAGACAAGGGTGAAATTTCATATAACATATTTTAAACAAATATAAGTTAAAGATTAGATAAAACAATCACAATGTTGTTAAGACAGGGGTCGCTTAACGAGCAAGATCCATCGCCTAACAAATTATTGGGAAAAACAAGATCTAGACCTGGAGGAAGTAGTGGCACTAAGCGCCTTAAACCACACTTCAATGCCCAAAAGTCAGAGAACTCATTGACTTCGTGACGCTCAGCACCCAAAGTGGTGTTTAGCATCTTGGAGCCTTGTGGTTCTCAGGTTTAACAACGCTCAACGCTATACCAGAAGACAAAAAAACTTAGAAACTTGATCTAGATGCACTCAAGACCTATCCAAATCACCAAATTGGTATTCTTAGCACAATAACTTATTTGAAAATATGTTTATAACTCAGATTGAATACAAATTTGCTCAATTGTTCAGAAATTTACTCCAAAACCGCTTTTCCCAAAACCACTTGTAACTACATGTCTCTAAACTTTTCCACCAGCTTAAGTTCTTTGACCATCATATAAGACACACGCACTTCCTTACTGCTTAAAGTATCTACAACCACATTAGCTTTCCTCAGATGGTATATAAGTCAATTTAAAAAATTTAACCATCGTCTCTGCCTCATGTTTAAGACCTTTTGATCAAACAAGTATCTCAAACTTTTATTATCACTAAAGACCTGAAACTAAGCACCATACAAGTAGTGTCTCCATATCTCAAGGCGAACACCACAACTACCAACTCCATATCATGAGTGGAGTAATTCTTCCTATGAATCTTTAATTGCCTTGAAACGTATGCCACTACTTTCTTTTCTTGCATAAGCATACAACCCAAACCCTGATATAATGCATCACAAAAGACCTCAAAAGATCTACTTGTGTTAGGAATTACCAACATAGCATCAATCAACCTTTTCTTTAACTCCTGGAAACTTTCCTCACATCTATATGTCCATGCAAAAGACTGATCTTTACGAGTTAACTATATCAAAGGCGCTACTAACTTAAAAAATTGTTCAATGAACCTTATATAATAGCCAACCAAACCAACGACACTCCTTATTTTGGTCACAAACTTTGGACGCTCCCCAACCAACACTGCATCCACTTTTGCAGGATCTAAGATATACCATGAGTTGATATAACATGGCCTAAGAATTACACTTCTTTCATCCAGAATTCACACTTAGACAACTTAACATACAATTGTTTCTCCCTCAAAATGCCAAGCACTTCCATTAGATGTTCCTCATGCTCTTCATAAGATTTGAAGTAGATAAAAATGTCGTCGATGAAGACCACCACAAACTTACCTAGAAATGGCTTGAAAATCCTGTTCATATACAAGGTAGGAGCGTTAGTCACACAAATGACATAACCACATACTCATAATGCCCGTATATTGGAATCTAAAGGCGGTTTTCTATACATCTTTAAATTTGTCTAATATCCGATGATACCCTGATCTCAAGTCGATCTTAGAAAATGCCACTACTCCATGCAACTAATCTATTAGATAATCTATTTGCGACAAAGGATATTTATTCTAGATGGTCAACTTATTGAATTGCCTATAGCCTACACATGACTTTGAACTACCGTCATTTTTCTTCACCAGCAAAACTAGTGCTCCCCAATGCGACACACTAGGACTAATAGAGTGTTTCTCCAATAATTCCTCTATCTACTTCTTTAACTCAGCTAGATTAGCTAGAGCCATACGATAAGGAACTATGGATATTGTTCCTACTCTAGGTACCAAATCAATTGAAAATTCCACCTCTCTCTTAGGAGGCAAACCAGACACTTTATCAAGAAAAACATCTGCAAATTTCTTCACATAATGAATCTTTGTATTCTTTTCATCTTCCTCCACCACCAAATGAGAGATTAGAAATCATAAAGACCCTTCCTTAACCTTCTTAACAATCTATGCGAAGACATCAACTCAACATCTCCTAGGCTTGAAAAAAACAACTTCTTCTAGTTGCAATCAATAAGAATATGATTAACAAATAACGAATCCATCCATAAGATTACATATAACCCTTGTAGGGCTAGACATATCAGATTAACTTTGAAGATACGAACCTCTATCATCACCGAACATGTAGCACATATTGTAGATGTCTTCACCAAACCCGAAGCTGGGGTAGATACCAACAAATCATACCTCAAGTCCACCACATGCAAACCCAAATCTTTAACACAAGATTATGACACAAATGAGTTTGTCACTCAAGAATCAAACAACACGCATAAACTTCTACTAGACATAACATAACTTCCAATAATCAAATTACACGAATCTATCACCTTTGTACCCGTCATAACATAAACTCGACCTAAAGCTTAAGGTTTTTCACCCCTCTTTTGCTGTTGATCAACCTGTTGAGATTAAACTCCAACTACTTGGCTAGAACTATAGTTTCTAACAACATGTTCATCCTTTCCACAATTGTAACACCTAATGGCTACTCTCTGCCCTTCTCAATTAAGGGCATACATTCCTAGTAAGTGGTCCACCACACTAGAAACACTACACTATACCACTCTGATTCTGCTATTGAGAAAAGCCACCCCTAAACCCATGAGAGGGAGGCATGGAGTAAGGCTTTTTCCTATCCACATAACCTGGTTTGGTCCTAGATGGTCTTCTAACTCTCTACAATTGTCGTTGTTGTTTTTCCACCTCATTCTTCATTTTCTCCAATAATTTTGATCTCTCTACCTTGATACAAATTAATTTAATATCTCCCCTCAGACCATTCTCAAATTTTCTACATTGTCACTCCTAGTCCATCTTTAGGGTATGAAACCTAATCAGATATATAAACCTTTATGCATACTTAGCCACAAACATCCTTCCCTGAACCAACTGCAAAAACTCTACCTCTTCAGCAACCTTAACACTATAACGAAAGTATTCTGCATATAACTTCTTCTTAAATATCTCCCACATGATAGTCTTTCCACCGTTCTCCAACAACATCTTCATACTAGCCCACCAATGGTTGACTTCCCTAGTAAGCACGTATTCAAAATAAGCCAACTTGTTGTCAGCTGAGCATCTCTTTGCATAAAAACTTCCTTCTATATCCCTCATCCACTGATCTGCCTCATTGGGATTGGTCTTACCATTAAACTTAGTTGGGCAATGTTGTAGAAAACTTTTCAAACTCCATGATCGAGGTCGTTCCTGAATCAAATTAATATGCAATTAAGTGCAGTATAATACTAGGAGAATGACCCATATGTCGTCTCTCAAGGACCAAATATGGTTCAAATAATAGGTCAAACACATGGTGGGGGGGATTGAAGGTGGTTTTATGCAAAGAAATGCACTAATTAACACATAAATTAAACCCTAATTAAGGATAGTTTGGTCATTATCTCAGTTACAACACTTCTAATCCTCAATTAATAATCAATTAATCATTGCTCTTACCCCATTCCAACATCAATCAATCAACTAAGCGAAGATTAATTGGGTTTTTCTAAAATCGAATTAAGCAAACGAATTCCACAAATTTAATCAATCTTACACTGAATAGATTAATTAACTATGCGATAATTAACCCAAATTAGAACACTAAGTGTGTTCTAATCTCCACTACACAACAGATTCAATGAAATGCAAGGTCAATGCAGCAAATTTACATTTAATACGTAGAAATGTCAAGGAAACGCTGCATCATCGCTATTGACCAAACCAAACCGATTAAACTTCAATTAACATGAATTCAATTAGCAAAACGCAAACACAACAGTGTTGGAATGAAATGTTACCCAGAAACGAAAACCCAATGCACAAAAATGCAACCCAATCTAGAAATGGAAGCACAAAACAAAATGATATTGCAATTGGAAATCAAAAACGCAAACAGGAACCTAAAAATTTATGGTAACAAACTCAAAACGAAATTGCAATGCGAGAATGAGAATGAAATGATTGTGGGGATGTATGATACACCTCCAGCCCACAGGTGGACTATGGATGAATTCCATAATGTGGTAGCTTGGCCAGAGGAGCCAG